>JAODAC010032590.1:0-14265 GCA_027575185.1 Mimaenictus wilsoni
ATATAAGCCCGGCGTCCGTAAGTGCCCGGCAAAAAGCAAAAAAAAAGAATAAGCTTATGACCACACAACTAAAGTAAAACTAAATAATTTTTTTTTATTTAATCATTGTTTTCATAAGCAGATACGGCAGAAGTTACACTGTTTGCTTTTAGACTGAGGCAATAGGTTTATGATATGACAAATAAGATAGATTGGCTTTGGAATGAAGATTAAAAGTTACTATTGATTTTTCATAATCAAGCTTTGCGGATCAAACATTTTTATGTTTAAATTTCGGAATCACGATCCGCAATACAATATACATTGTACATTGTCTGCTGGTACTATGAAGAGTTCATCCATGCTTTTAACTCGTTATAGATGAACAAATAGTAATACTAGTGAATGAGTCGTTTAAGATTTATATATAACTTCATGGAATGTTCCACCTCGAGATTGTTGAAATGTAATAGCATATCCTGATACTAAAGGAAATTATTTTCATATTTCGTTTATTGTTTTATTATTCCGAAGCGCACTGCGCCGTATCAAGGTACAACGAAAACGAAATTTAGAAAAAAAAATCTCATAAGGTTAAATTCAGAAGAACAAATAGCAAAAATCTCTCATGTTGAAACAATAAACATATTAGAAAAAAAGGAAAGTAAAAAATATGTCATACACCGACTAAATTCGGCTCGTAATCACCAGTTTACTCTCCAAGCGCGCTGATTTTACTTCAAAAATAACGACAACCAAACAAGGATCAACAAAACACGATGGCATGGTAATCAAAGAATAAAGCAAGAATAGACGAAGAAGAATGTATGAGATCCGCGGACGACAGGAACCCACAAATAAAAAAGATAATGGAAAGAAGTAGAAACCAAAATGAAATTTACGTTAAATTTGAACATTTGTAGGTGATATCCTAATAATGACTAACCATCAAGAAGATAAGAAAACAATGGCAACCTAAAAGAAAAGATGCTAGAAGTAGTTAATACATTAAATTCAAATATAGAAATGGAAACACAATAAAAACAGAATAAACTGGAAATGCAATTAGGCATTAAACTATCAAAAATCGACTCTAATATTCATTGGGCGTAGGACAGGGTAGAAAAACTCTGCCGAATGCAAAGCCTGATAAATATACAACATATTGGTGGTTAATTTTAATTCGTTTGTATAATCGCCGAGGTGTGCGGTATGAAAACTCATTCGGCGCGCTGCAACCAATTTCAATATTAATCGCTCTCGCGAGCGCATAAATATCGATGGCACGATGCACAAACGTGATTTATACAAACGCGCGCTGATATTGCATGCAGATGTGTGTCTCTCTCCGGCTTAGACTCGCGATTTGTATAAAATTACAGCGACAGTCTAATAAATTGCCGGCGTACAAGCCGGCCATCCAAACATCTTAATTAATGACGTCTTTTGATCTCGTTTAATATGCTCCTCGACTAATTTTCTTGTAGCTCAACTTCTTTGTAGCCTTCGCTGAACATCGCACGCATGTACGTGGCATATTTTTAGTGCTTTATGATCGACAATTAAAGAATGTCATTGAATGTTTAAATGTGCATATAAAAGGGCCAAACATTTTTCAAATTGTTCTCCACGCGCATGCATTAATGTTCGCCGTCCTCGACCTGAATAGTGCGCGATTTAGTTTTCCGCGCATTTTCTATAGCGATTTATTTTATGTTTCATTATAAAGTCGTAAAAATGGAGCGTGGAATTTAAATCGCTTTTCAGCGCTTTTATTGCGTGATACCTTTGCAGTTATTGGGGACATGGGGCTACTTTTGAAAGGAACATTTGAGTGTAAAAATAGTTTGCAAAACGACCATGATTATTCGTATTAAAATTCCGGTGTAATCCGATTGTTTTGAATTCGATATAAAGTTAATGAGTTTAGTAGAAAGTGAAGAAAAACAATGATGGGCATATACGAGTTCTCTGTTCCACAGTAGACCGCAGAATAATGGTTGAAAAACGACATCGATCGATGATTTATTTCAATAAAATAACTCAGAGCAGCGGTTGTACAACTTTGTAGCATGATTATTGTTTTCGCCGCTGTGGTGCAAGTTCACACGCATGGCATCAAATACACGTGTGCGGATTACAATGTTTTTGATTAATAAATGTCACCGGCGGTAAGTTATCGATGGCTGGGTTTGCGTCCCTGGACTGTGGCGGCGGCGGCAAACCGGCGAAACGTGTGTGTTTTACGAGCGACTCCGCAGGTCGTTCGTTCCGTTTCAGGTGGTACCTCCCTGAGAAAGGCCGGGGAATCATAAAAATCAACGTGCTGAAAGTGTTGATCAACCTGTGTGGACGTGCGTGATGGCGTGGTCACACCACAGACTGCGGATTGCAACACTGTTGCCTTGCACATCTGCCGCACATAAATGATACTTAAATCTAATTTTAATGCACGCGAATATTATTTACGGCGTGACTAATTAGGCGATGTTTTGTGCTTGCAGGTACGCCCATCAACCGACTGCCTATCATGGCGAAATCAGTATTAGATCTCTACGAGCTGTATAATTTGGTGATCGCACGCGGTGGCCTCGTCGATGTGATCAACAAGAAGTTGTGGCAAGAGATCATCAAGGGTTTGCATCTGCCATCGTCGATCACATCCGCAGCATTCACGCTTCGCACACAGTAAGTACTCTTTTGGCAGTATGTAATACCATGTGGTACCCGAAGATTATCCGATTATGGGGAACCTGATTGAAATGTACATTATGACATCGACAGCATTACTGGCGTTCCTGCAGCGAATGATATATTCGTGATACGTTAAAAACACGTTTTGTTTGTTGTGCTGTCGTGCGGTTCGATTTGGTGGCCGCATTCGCTCTTCTTCATCGCCAGCTTAATATAGAACGGATCATTTATCTCGACAGTGGAGCTTGTCATATGTCAGACACCGGGTTTTCATATAAATAGCATTGAGTTTTTGAATTCGTAGACGAAGGCATGTTTTAATGCGCTACTAATTCGAACAACGCGTGGTCGCCATGATTTTTGCATCTCATGTTTCCCTTGGTAACCACAACGCGTGTAAACTGCGTTTAAAGCTTCTGGTGTGTGCTGTCGAATGTCGTATTAACACTTGTTTGTTTCTACAGATACATGAAATATTTATATCCATATGAATGCGAGAAACGTCGCTTGAGCACTCCTGCTGAATTACAGGCGGCCATTGATGGTAACCGTCGTGAGGGGCGCCGAAGCAGTTATGGACAGTACGAATCTGTACAGAGATCACCGAATCCCTCGCAGATGTCGCCGCTTTCTTTGGTCTCACAGCAACAACACCTGGCACGCATGAATTCCGTAATGAGCGGAGGTATAAGTCTGCACAATGGAGCTCATCATCCCAGTCATCCTACGCCTTTGGGACAACCCCTAAACGCTGGTCCTCTGCCCGGTTTAGCACCTAGCGAATTCGAGGCACGTATGATGGAGTACGTGAAGCTGTTGAACAAGGAGATCCGCAGTTCGGCGTCAACACCACCTCGGCAAGGAGACATCTCACCACCGGGTGCCACCTCACCGCTCAATCCACTTGAAATGTCACGTATGACCCTATGGAACCTGTATAACAACAATCAACCACCCCTAGAACCACAAAAGGAAGCACTCAACCTTTCGGATGCCTCGCCACCAATAGTCAAACGAGAACCAGAACACCGTGAATCGCCGCCTCCAGCAAAGAAATTCATCAAGGAAGATGATCAACCTGTAAAGATGATGGCTCCTAGTACAAACATTAAAATTAACAGTCGAGGTAACTATTGACAACAGGCAATAATTCATTTTACCTATGCTAATTTTCCTATTAAAACCTAAGCATTGAAGATTGACAAATGTTATACGATTTAAGTAAACGTGTTTAATCAATAATTTTGTTTTATTTTAGGTGATGCACGAAATGGTGATAATTCCCTGGTTGTAAGCATGGAACTTAATGGCGTCACCTACCAGGGAGTTCTCTTCGCACAAGCAACAACCCAAAACAATGCCAACACGGGGCGGACACTAATGGCTTCATAAGCTTAGGAAGAGAAAAAGTTTCCTATACATTTAACATCAAGACGGTGTTTTAGTTTGTAAGATTTATTTTATTGTGCTGTTGTGAAATTAAGATACTATTGCATGTGAAATTGAATGACTGGTGCGACGGAAAATTGGTTTTATTATTGTTGGCTCTCGGAATTTTATTTACCACTTGCGATCGGTACTGTTCATCACCGACAGATTCGTTTACTTTATTACAATATTTATTGAGAAAAAAAATTATAGGCTGATTGAATGACCAGTGAGTGGCTGATCCAAGCGTACAACGAACTTAGGAGGGCGTACTTCGCTCTGAGTGCCCGAAAATCACAAATAGATGTAATCATAGAATGTACATCACACAAGTAGTGATTTTACGTTGCACAAATAAATGGTGGTTTGGCGTGAAAGATGTATGGATGCAAGTGAATGTTACAAAGTTTATGTAGCTTTTTTATAGTATGTCTTATTTCTGATGCACGGAATCAGAATACAATGCCAGTTTGTACATGTATATTTATTTTTGCATTAGATAGTTAGCGTATTTTTAACTAGTTCATGTAAGACGGCACCTAATATAGGGACATGATGCACACGCGGAAAGCAAGTAGTTATGGTTGGTAAACAACACACTTAGCGATTAGTAATCATTGTATTAGTCTTTTATCTACTTACCATTGTTCCGAACTTTTCAGTATTGCCCCTTTCATCATGTTTTAATGTAGTAGCGTGTGTGTCGTGCTGAACAATGATTCAAATCGCGTATCAGTTACGAGCGACTGATTTCATCTTAAAACTTAGCTGTAGACATACTGTTCGCATCCATATCAACCTAAATTAATGTACATAGTTAACGAATGATATATCTATGGATTAGTATAAAGATAAACGACTACAAATTGCAGTTAGGCGCTTATTTGTGTGTAAGGTATTTACTATATCGTAAATATATGGCATCAAAACTAAATGTTGTTCAAAAAAAGAACTTCGCTGTGGGTATTCACTTAATTTATGCTGCGAATTTCTGTAAAATTGTAGCTCTGACTGCATGTGGTGTGGTATGTTACAAGAACTGGCCCGAGTTATTTACTAATTTTGGACGAAACATTATCATCAATATTTTGTACCAAAAAGACTGTTATTTTATTGAATTTATATTAATATTTCTGACTTAATTAAGAGGTATGTCTAGTTACTATGTGAGGTGGATAATATCTGATTTGAAACACTCGATATCGTTCTGTGCTACAGACTACAATGAAAGTATTTATCGTTTAATACAACTTATAGTTTAAGCAATAAGCATCTATTTGTAACAGGTATATACAAGACAATGAATGTAAACGGCGTCATTTCAAAGACGTTTCTTCGATGTGGACATGTAAAAGTTAATAAACCGAATGATATAAAAGGCAAATTCGATGCGAAACGTGATGATTGTAATTGTTATTACAGTTTACAGTTAATCAACTTGTAGCAATATTAGATTTACGATAATAGCATTAATGTGTTTTCTTTTTTCACCGAATTTGTAGATGGAAAACTAGAAACGGTATAAGACCATTCAAATTGATGCAATGTATGCATGAATGGAAACGAATCAGATGTACATTATTTCATTGTTCCAATTAAATATTAATGATTAAATTATATATGCAGCCACATTCACTTGTCTGGTACGATTCAATAAATATTTAATAATATAAATCGATTCATGTAAGTCTTGTATTTTATATTTATTTTTTATCTAAACTAAAATTAAACAATGTCTAAGGTGATTTGGGCAAAAGAAAAGCGGGACATGTGGAGGGAGTGGCGTTGTTGTAGATTTTGTGCTGCGATGTAGCGTTGTCAGAAAATACATGCATCGATACTTCCTCTTTATACTTCGGATATTGTGAAGCATCGAGACCTGCAGATTCGATACCTTGAACAACTGATGACGCTAGTGGTACAAATTGATATATCTCCAAGAAGATAAAATTGATCTTATTTGAAAGCATTTTTTCATACCTATATAATACCTTTAATCTATGGTTTAACAATTCTTTTTAACAAATGGATCCTCGTACAGATAGGATTCTTTTTGTAGACGTCGGCCAAATTTGCAAGCAAGGAGTGGTACCAGGAGCAATGTAATTGACTAAATTACTTGTTGCTGCTTAGCTGGTGTGACAAGTAGCCATTTAAAGTTGGTCCTATTGGTTCATCCCAACTACTGCATGTAAATACTTGTACACCGGTGACGGTCCCCTAATAATCCATATCGAAAAAGTGTCACTTTAGTCTTTGGGGCAGGGTATTAGGAGAGCAGAAAAAGGAAGGAGTTGCATGCTGAGCAATCTTCTTGACGATTGAATTACCCGCTGTTGCTAAGCGGATGTTGGCATCATCCAGTTTTAGGGTTAGATAGGTCAATTCCGAATCCATTATACAGAAAAAAAATGCTCTTATGCCGAAAAAGATCAGTTTTCTCGTGAAATTAAATAGTTTTAAATTAGAAAATTCCAATGTTATGATAAAAAATTCGAGATCGAGATTGGTATTATGAGAGGTGTACTTGTACCATGCGAATGTATTGGCGAATCAGTTACCTGCAATTGATCTCTGGACAGTTCTGTTAAAAATGCCAAGAATTTGAACTCTTAAAGTAAAATTTTATCCACAAATATTCCTGGAAGTGGTATACATTTTTTTCAGAAATTTTGCTGGCGTGAACTTAATAAATAAATGTAATTATTTATATAATATACTGCCTAGCCCACCGGGGTATGCATAGTGGGTAATGCTTCGGCCTACCACGCAGCAGGACGGGGTTCGATTCCTCGCGGTAGGCACCATTAATGTGATAAATTCACATCATATTACTACCACAAATACACAATAAAATTACGCCACAACCGCTACACAAAAAACCAACAATCTACAACTACAACATCATCATCAACACCAACACATCAATTACACCAACAACTACATTACAAAATGTTACATTGGAATATATACTGTATTACCGGAAAATAATTTACAATGTAATATAATACACAATATAATTGTAAAAAGCGCACTAGTTGAAGGACCAAATGGTCAATGGCCTAGTCTTCGGACTAAAAATAAAGTTACTTTTTTATACTCCCTAAAAATAAATTCCAGAGTAAATAATAGGAGTCTAAACGCAAAAGTTGACAAAATCAAGTTTGGTAAAATCGCATTTATCGACTAATTAATGAAAATAATCCAATTTTCATGAACTGGAAAGAAAGAGGAAGAATGGTGTCTTCTAATGATATAATCCTCAATCCTGTAAAATAAAAGGGTATTACAACTCTTCAACGTTGAGGAATTCTCAAAATTGTCAAAAAACTCTTTGGAAAATGCCATGTACTAATACCATCGTACTATCATTGTAATACCCATAATCACTTTTGTGTCAATGTTCTCGTCGGATAAACGTTGTTCAATCCGTGTGGGTGTTCCATTGGGCAATCCCATCTACAGCATACTAATGAATTACACATTTAACTACCCAATACTGGTTCCGATCTTCAGGAAATGAGACATTTCGGATGCAAGTATAAGAAGATCAGGTCCGTGCGCTTATTGGCGAATAAGAGTGTCAGAATTGGTGATCCATCGGCAAACAAGCCACTCTAAAGTTATGTTTACGTTTAAAAGATTCTCTTATTTTCATATTTAAGAAAATTATAGTAAAACTAGTAATCAAAGTTGTTTGGATAAATCATGTTTGATCGGTGGGGTCAAGTGCCAGAAATGGTAGTAAGGATAACTAGAACATTATTCTTCCAATAATCACTTCATCTAATTCGAACCGACCTGGAGCCAGAGACAGCCAAATACGAGCCAAAATGCCGATAATGGTGAGCGGAAGTAGGAAAATAAAAACAGACACCGCGTATTTGCATTCAGAAGAAATGGATGCAGAATTAACCATTTTGTACCCAAATTTACAAAAATATCTTAGAAAATGTTGAATATGGTTAAACTCTTTACATAAAAAACTAACGTCTCATTAGGGCATTTTCTGTAACGCCAGGCATTTGAAGGACGACGATTTAATGGAGTAAACAAAAAGGAATTTGAATGTTGATATTATGAATATCTATTGATATTCAATTCGTATTTGTACATATATAGCAGCGTACACTCCAGCCAAATAGCCCCATATATGTATGCAGAAGTTGAAAATTACTAGAATTATGCATTAGAAAATATTGGACATTATGATATCTATTGCACTCTTAACAATTCTTTTAACATTTTCATGTTATTATTTTCTTTGGAAACCAAAGTTATATTGGAGAAATAAGAATGTGAAGCAGCGCACGCCAATACCAATACTAGGCGATAGCATTACGACAGCTTTAAAACTGGAATCACGAACTGATTTTCTTCTACGGATTTATAATACATTTAAAGATGCAAGGTATGTAAACGAATAGTGTATGGTGTAAAATAATTTATTATTCTATAATTTGAAGATATTTTGGAATATACCAGGCAAGCCTTCCAACTTTGGTGATACGCGATCCGGATTTAATCAAACAATTACAAATTAAATATTTCGATCATTTCATGGACCATCAAAATTTCGGTATAGATGCCTTCGAACCTATTTGGAACAAAAATCTTATATCTCTCAAAGGTCAAAAATGGAGAGATATGAGAACCACGTTATCGCCCACATTTACAGCAAGTAAAATGCGAATAATGTTTGAGCTAATAGACAAATCCGCAAAACAATACGTGAATTTTTACCTCCAAAAAAATGAAGTCCAAATTGAACTAGAATTAAAGGATTCATTTGCTAGATTTGCAACTGATGTTATTGCAACTTGTGCTTTTGGACTTGAGATTGATTCACTTAAATATCCCACAAATGATTTTTACATGCAAGGGAGGAAGGCCACTAATTTCACGGGCTTTTGGAAGGGAATTAAATTTATAATCATGTTGGTATTCCCGAAAGTAGCTAAGTTCCTCAAACTATCGATATTTGCTCCGGATACTTTAAACTACTTTCGAGAACTAATTAGCAGTGCGATAAAGCTACGGGAGGAGAAGAACATTGTTCGTCCAGACATGATACACATTATGATACAAGCACGTAAGGGACAAGGACTAGTGGACGAGGGCGCGAATTCCAGCGCTGGATTTTCGGCAGTTGAAGAGACAAAAATAAATTCCCCTATCAATCCTAAGTATGTTTCTATAACGGACGAAGATATGACCGCTCAGGTTTTGGTATTTTTCTTTGCTGGCTATTCTACTGTTTCTACTCTAATCTCGTTTCTATGCTACGAACTAGCAATTAATACGGATATTCAATTGAAATTACGAGACGAAATTAATGAGGTTGATAAGGCAACTGGAGGAAAACTGACATATGAAAAGCTCAATGGGATGAAATATTTGGATATGATTGTGAGTGAAGGTTTAAGGAAATTTCCCCCGGCCCCTGTGACGGATAGGCTTTGCACCAAACCATTCACCATCCAACCTGAGAGAAGTGACGAGTCACCAGTTGTTGTAGATGTTGGTCAGCTGCTTTGGTTCCCATTATATGGAATTCATCGCGATGAGGAACATTTTCCAAATCCAGACAAATTCGATCCAGAACGCTTTGCGGAGGATCGTATAGGAAATATTAAACCGTACACTTTTATGCCATTTGGTGTTGGGCAGAGGAACTGCATTGGTTCAAGATTTGCGTTAATGGAAGTGAAAGTGTTATTCTATTATCTCTTCCATAACTTTGAGTTAACTGTCATCAAAAAGACATGCATACCCTTGAAATATGATAGGATGAACAAAGCTCCTGCTCTTGCAGGTGGTTTTTGGATTGGATATAAACGTATACAGCCAGTTTAATACGCGTGTAACCAATCAATTGATTAATCCATTGACCACTTTATAATGTAGTCATTCAAATTACATCATAAACTTTGTTGTCCTGAATCCATTCTTATTTTCGACATATGATTGTGTACCAGACAAATTACCGTCCTTTCTGATCGAGTATTTCTGATGACTGAATAATGGAACCGGTGTACTTTGTTTCACATGCTTGTTCCTCCAGTATAATTGAGGTTTCCAGAAGTATTGCTACAATAAAGGCACAATATTACAAGGGATAACATTTTAGTTTGAAAGTAAATATACGCTGCAACATGCAAATATATATGTACCTTAATCACATTTTCCTTGCAAAATATTTGATCTGAAATATATCAATGTAATCCACTATTATCTTCAAAATTGTTCAAATTTCGACCGGAATAGCTAAGCGGCCTATCTTTTTTATACATACAGAGGCTGCTTCGACATCATCAGGTACTGAAGTACAGAATTACAAGATGCGTAATTTATACCATTTTATGTATGGATTTTGGTGAAGGAGCTTGACTAGCAGTTCGATCTGGTAGTTAATGAAGGTGGATGGATCTTCTCAAATACCCTGTCTAATGTAAAGAGTTTCTAAGACTTTGAGTTTATCGCCCTTAATTGCTGCATGCAATATTTTAAGGCCACCGATCGTACAATTATTGTCCGTACGTACACGTACGTGTACCTGTTCATTAAAACACATTTTTTATCTTGTGCAATGCGTGTTACGTAACGAAGAGTAGAGAGATCTGTGAACGCATGGAAGTGAAACATACACCGTTTCGAGTAATAACAAGGTTTATTATCGAGTAACAATGCGAGTGCCGTCACAGAACCACTTGCTGAGCGCGTAGTTGTAGGCGAAGTGCGAGGGTGGTCAAGAACCAAGTGAAGAGAATTAAGAAATACAAGAACTTAGAAGCTGCTCTTGAGGGGATTGGACTTTGGAGATTCTTCGTAGGGATGATCGCGGAGAAGGGTGATTGCTTAGATAGGATAAGATTGAGAGACGTAGCAAGCCGAGAGAAACACGCGCTGGTATGACTTGGCAACAGGGCAGGTAACCGCCGGCTGTGGCGGGGCTGTCCAAGCCGTCCAGGAAAAACGGCTGAGACGCACGTGATGTCCCGAGGGTCCGCCGTTCGTAGAAGTGCTAGCGAACGACGGAATGTACCACGGATGCTTTATAAACGGACTTGACTGTCCGATGGTTTTATGAGTTACCGAGGATCGTATGGAACGAGCAATTCTGGAAACGGAAATAGAAGAACAAAAGAAGAAAAGAATAGACAGCACAGCGATAAAAAAGCCTAGAAGAATTTACAAATCTAGAGGAAAGCAGTTTGTGTATTCAATTTCTCTCGCATACCTTCCGTCCATTCCCCTCTCCTTCCCATAATAAGTGATTCCACGTATCTCACCCATCCCCACGTACTACACACTTTCAGAACTCATCTCCCATCCATACTTCCCAACCTCTACTAGGGTTAGTTTTTTCGGTGCTACTTTCTCTTTACACACACAATAGAGTTGGGGTGAGAAGGCTGGAATTCTCACCCCAATTTCTTTCCTGGTACATAGGGTTGTAAAAGCTTCCGGTAATGTGACTCTGCCTAATTTGTTCTTCCACTTCCTGGACTCTTCTCTGCATTAACCCTTCTGTCGACGCCCCATTTTCCCGCAACCACTCACTCCCGACATCCAAACCTGTCTTACCAAACGTTCTTACTAGGCTTTCTTCATATCTTATTCGCCAATATTTGGACTCCCATGCTACACTCATTCTTCCGGTTTCCTGTCTATATAATTAGGTGTCAAACTCTCTAACCTCATTAGGTCTGCCAGGAACCAGCTCTTTCCATGCTTCTTTCCTTCTTCTGCTCCTTACATTAAAATTGGCTTCACACAGCCATGCCACATTCGCATTTCCACGTCCCAGTGATGCATATTTGTGATTTTAGATTACTTGTAAATCTGGTAGAGGAATAAATGAAAACAATTAAAAAGAGGCACGAACATACCAACAAAGCTATATTTCACATGGAATTTCTTACTTAATAAAGATAACCTTTTTTATTATAGTGATAAAAAATTACAAGCTTCGTTTCTTAAGCCCAACCCAGAAGCCTCCCTGTACGTAAGGATTAAATTGTGACTTCGACAATTTTATCGGAATAGTAGTCTTGTCAATAACTATCAATTCAAATTTGCTCAGTATATGATAGACCAACGCCTTGCATTCCATTAATGCAAACCGGGATCCAATACAGTTCCTAGGTCCAGATCCAAAAGGCATATACGTATAAGGTTGAATTGTGCCCTTGTTCTCGTCGGAGAAACGCTCTGGATCAAATTTCTCAGGATTAGGATAAAATTCCTGATTGTGATGAATAGCAGACATCGGTATCCATATCCAATCACCGGCTTCTAAGCGGAGTGGCTGCTCACCAGGTAACTGAGGTTCAATTGTATATGGTTTGGTGCACATTCGATCCATTGCCAGGACTGGGGAATGTTTTCGCATACTCTCAGAAATAACCATGTCCATGTACTTCATTTTATTCAACTCATCGTATATTAATTTACCTTTGCATTTTTCTCTAGTAGCATCAACTTCGTTCCTCAATCGTTCCTGAACTTCGGAATTGATCGCTAATTCATAACACATAAATGACATCATTGTTGAAATTGTATCAAAACCAGCGAAAAAGAAGATCAGAACTTGCGCAGTAATATCATCATCCGTCATCTCAGACTTCATTAGATGAGCCTTTCTTCCTAATTCAGATTCCTGGACCGTTGCAAATCCAGATCCCTGCTCTTGGGTTTCTTCAAACTTCAGCTTTCCGTTACGCGCCTCTATTAGAAGATTGATCATGTCAGGGCGGATTATATTCTTTTCCTCGCGGATTCTGAGAGTATCCCGAACAATCTTCTTAAAGAATGTGGTAGTACCAGAAGGAAACAGAGAAATTTTGAAGATTTTTGTTAAAGTTGGTGACATTAAAGTTATCATAAATCTTAGATTTCTGATAAATCCTTTGAAATTTGTAACTTCGGCGCCTTGTTGGTAGAATTCATTATTAGGTTCTTTAAGGGAATCTACAGTAAGCCCAAATGCGCAATTGGCAATCACATCGTTAGCATAGCGTGTAAATGAATCCTTCAATTCCAATTCAATTACATTTTTATTCTGCTCCAAATAGAAGTTCACATATTGTCGAGCAGACTCCTCCATCAGAGAAAACATGGTCCGCATTTTACTAGTGGTGAATGTTGGACTCAAAGTGGAACGCATTTCCTTCCATAAGTCGCCCTTCAAAGAAAATAGATTTTTCGACCATATCGGTTCAGTGTCCGGAGTACTAAATGATCGATGGTCCATAAAGTGTTCGAAGTCCTTCACTGTAACCTTCTTGATTAATTCTGGATCACGAAGTAGTAAAATCGGAAGGTTCCCTTGATAAAGGCCAGTATACCTGAACAGAGCAAGTTTGTTCGTAATTAAAAAAATATATAACACATTGTTCCTAAGAGTATAATCACAGTAGACCTTACCTGCAATTTTTATTTCGATTGTATACATTTCCAACCATATCTATTGAACTCTCAAGTCTAAGGAAGTTCCATAAATTATCACCAAGGAAAGGTTTGGGGAATCCTTGATCAACATTTCGACTTTTCCAATAAAGTTGAGGTTTGATTTGGCCGTAGTAAAACAGAAATAATACCACTAGTACCAGAATAAGCCAAATCATGATAATCTGAAAAATCAAAGCATTCAATTAACTAACGATAAATATACTGACACTAATATGATGGGATGAATTGAGTGCATAAAATACTGATTTCTTATCTAGAAATACATAAATGACTGAAGAGCTTTTGCAAAATATTGTAGAGGAATAATTTCAGATAGTTTTAATAAAATAATTGTTTATGCTGACATTTCATTCCGGTTGGGAAATGTTGGAACATAAAATGGGGAAATTGGGAAATGATAAACCATGTTTTCATATACTTGCTATTGTATCAATTTACATTTAATGTAATTAATGGAGAGGACTGTAGGTTGTTGGTAAAACATGTTGATATTTTGATGTGAAAAAACACGATTTTTGTCACTGTTTTAGAAGTTTAATTGATAAATGGTACGATGTACATTTCGCCGTTAGGCGTCGTCGGGTATTAGCGAGCTAAAAGTTACAACAGATGTTGTTTGGAAGAAATTATTGTTAAGGATGTAATGTTGGTTGCGGACAAGTTATGCAGGTGGTTTTGGGTACGAAGGTA
>JAODAC010032601.1:0-14262 GCA_027575185.1 Mimaenictus wilsoni
TGAGGTGGACATTTTTGTGTAAGGCACGCTTAATGTATATATTTTCTAACATATTCAGTTTATAGCCTTTTACGCCTTAGTGTAAAAATGTTAGATTGGAGATGGAGCAGTGGTGACCGCTGCTGACCACATGTTTGGCCATAGCCGACTGCTTGAGGAAACTCGTTTCTATTTCTCTAATATGCTCCAAGTCCCTGGTTAGGATATTGCGCCCGGGCCCTGGTTAGGATATTGGCGAAACGTACGTTGTACAACTCTTGTAATAAACCTGTAAAACATACTTTTGCCATAATTCATTCACCAACATTCAAAAGAATGACATATCATTCAGCAGAAATAGACGAAATTAAAAACGACAGAACAAATATCTACGATATTCCATTCAAAATATTACTGATATTTAAATAACACTATTCAGACATAAAACAAATACATTCCAACTCTAATGCCTTCGAATTCTCGTTTACTTGTCGTTACTGGGTACTCATTTCATGACTGCAAATATTGAACTTTTGCCTTATACTCCAACGACGCCGTTGCCGTCGCGTCGTCGGTACGCTGTTCAGACATCGGGAAACTCAGTTATACCACATTCACAACTTGCAATATTTGTAATTTGCTGTGTGCCGGGTGACGTTAGAGCGGATCAGCAAACAATGCCATACCAAATGCCGACACGGAGGAAGGAACAACCTTGATCATCGCGTGAATCCTGGGACAATGGACTAGGGCAAGAACTGCGAAGATAGCACGACGCTTGCTAGGGTAATGGCATTAGGAATAATCTACGTAACACTCTGATTTCAAGCGACTTAGTAAATAATTTGATTCTGGCATTGATTAAATATATTCAATGTTTGTGTTATAGGTTTGATGAATATGGACATGATGTATGTTTGGCAAACATGGTTAAGTTTACGTTGGTTGTAGGTCACTAAGTAATTGAGTAAATATCATGAAAAGCAATCACTTAAATTACAAAAAAGTTTGATGTGAGCAGTATGTTACATTAATTAAAATATTTAGTATTTTTAGGTATTTTGTTTGTGAGAGAAATTAAATAATTCAAAAAGAATGTTTCATTACATACATTAATATGATTAATGTTTTTATTTTAATGAAAAACATTTTTTCTTTTGTGGAGGGAAGAGGTCTCGAAGCCGCCAAACATCTCGCATCATAGAAGTACTATTAATGTCCCTGAGTTTTATCGCATTAAAAAAATAATTAGAGTATTTTCCAAAATGATAAATAAATTATTTCCGCATTTTATCATGTATTTCGATTATCTTACATTCAGCCTTGTCATAAGATATCAATCAAGCTCAAGCTGCTAAAGTGCGTACTCCAGTTGGATTGAGCATACCCCCTGCTAATTCCCCCCAAAGAAATCCCCGGAAAAAGCGCACGGACATCCGGAAAAGGATTATGACTGAGTGGGTCTGACGAGATGCCACGCTGCGTAGAGCTGCCATGTCAGCACCATTCCCGTTACCGCGTTAGTGTTGGTAACATTATTAGTTTCAACATTACATCAACTGCGGCCCGAGCAACATAAGGGGGTAAATCATCCCTGGACTGGATTTGCGCACACATTACCCTTTGCGTTTGCGCGCACATTAACTGCAGACGAAGTTAGCGGCAAACGCACTAACCCACTAACATCCGACGGGTGTATCATATTCTCCGCGACGAGCTGACTGTAGTAAATTTCAGCCGAAAAGCAACATAACCTCACTCCACGCCCTCGCCCGCGGACAGAAACCACGCATTCCATCAGCCAGCAAGATACCATGAGTGCAAATCTGGGCTAATGTGCGTTCTTGTGTCGTATTTTACCGCCGGCGATGACTATTCCCTGTTTGTGCAGGCTGGTAACTGGATTTCGGAGGGCAAATGGGTCATAGTGCAAACTGGGCGGTAGTAAACCATGACTTCATACACAGTGTCATGAAAGTGTCACTAAGTGACGAACGATGTACTTACATTTCCAAGTTAATGAACGTCCTACTAAAGTTGGACCGTTGCAAATTAAAACTGAATATCTTTGAGTAGAGAATATCCATGCAGTGGAATGAAACGGAAATTAATTAAAGTAATATCAAAATTATATCAAAGGTTGAGCTCTGGAATATTTTGCTCTTGGAAACTATCAATCATTCAGAAAGTTTTGCGACCCTTTACAAAATCTTTGCCCACCGAACAGGGAAAAGCACAATTCATCCAATCAAAGTATCAGCCAATTACTCATTGCTTTATAGGAAAGCAGTCACGAACTACGACGAGAAATGCATTTTCATGAAAGTTTCTTAATTGCTTTGTTTCTTGTCCTCGCGTTCGAAAACTCCACAAAATGGAAGACTATTAGGTGCTAGTTATAACTTATCAAAGCGGCTTAAAGTTCCGCTAAACCTCAGTCAAAGTTCAAACTTTTCTTGCCAATCTATTCCGAAAGAAAAATGAATTAACTTTGAATATTTTATAAGGATGTATTTTACATTTTCAGATATGTGTTAAAAATTGTGTTTTGATCGACGACTTTGATCGACGACTGAAGGAGAACTGAGTATAACAGTATATTTATTTGAGGTGTGGTTGAAAAAAACTTTTAAAAATGTATCTATAGGAAATTAATTCCAAATAAGAAAAAAAGGAACTAAAATCATCTGGAAAAAATATATGAAGTATCAATACTTTCGTATATTTCTTCGGTTCTTATAACCATCAGTTTTATGTAATCAAATACCACGAATTTCGTTTGAGTGCCATTTAATACTAAGTAATTTTTAATTTCCGTCCGCTTTCTGGAACTTGTCGTTTTTCATGGAATTTTTCACTGCTTCCTGCCAGCTTTACGTTGCGTTGCGCTGCGAGCTCTTTTGTGCAAAAGTGCGTGCATTCTTTTTGCTCGGGCGTTTCAACTTTTTTTTCTCGGCTGGCTTCTTGCGTCATGTAATTCGCATTCCGGCGCGCGTGGTTCTTACACATTTTCTGAGAGCGGGGGGCGGCAGTGGCAGCGGCGCACTTTCATGTGCCTTTCGTCGCGCGCAATTTCTTTTCATCGTTATTTTGCGTCGAGCGTTTGACTGTAGGCGACGAAAAGCGGTTTGCCGGAAAAGCGGTTTGTTCCGACGCTGCTCGCTGAGAAGACGAAGGCGGAAACCGGCATACGCATTACTGCGGAGCCGCCCAATGATATGAAAAATGACAAGGCCACTTCGTTCACGTACTGATAGAAACAGGAATGCGTACGAAACCCCGTAGTCTGAAGAGTGAGAAACGGAGAAGGCGCGTTTAGTTATAAAACCCGAGAGTATTCGGGTGATGCCATGCCATTTGGTGGAGGCGCCGGTGAAGGCATGAAAATGAGGCGGAAATATTTTTCAATTTTTTTCTTGCTAAATTCTTACATATTCAAAGGAAAGCAAGTATCAGAAGGAGTACTTTTGGGGTATACTGGGTGTAAAGATAATTCAGAAGAAAACAATTTAGATTTGAAGTAAATCTTGAATGAGAGTCGAAAAAGCATTATAAATCGTCGTTGCACGTATATGTCTAAACAAAAATTATTTCGAATTTCGTAGAGAATAATACAGAGAACAAAGATAAACCTCAAAATTAAAAATTCGAAAATTACAAAGAAAGATTATCCTGTTTTTTTTTCAATGTTAATTTAATATTCTGTCATTTTTAGTATATTACACTTTGTGATTACCAACAAAGAGATTTCTTTGATTCTGTGAAAGCTGCACTCTCACTGTATATCTGATAGACAAAAAGAATAAATTGAGAAATATTTAAAATTCTTTTTCTCGCTGAAGCCAGACCGGGTTCGGTGCCTTCTAGACTTTCACCGAAAAGTGGGATGACGCATCAACACACACACACACACTCAAAACGCACTGGTATCAGCTCAGAAACTCATACATATTTGCCAAAATTCCGCCTAAGGACGCGTGTGTTTAAGTCCACGCGAGTATATGGGTATCAGGGTATAAACGAAGTAATATTTAGGTGAATCCCATCTGTTTTATGTGGTCGGCTCCATGCTTCCAAGCGCGTTTGTTCTGCGGTCGGGCGTTCTGCGGAATGCGGCGCAGCGGCGGCAAACCAACCAACCACCTCCACCGCCTCCACCACTCCCCACGACGTCGGATGCAAGCGCGCAAATAAGATGTCGTGACTTATGGCCTCGGCTCTAAATCTGAATTTTCTTTAAATTACACTGGGTGTCAACAGGCTGCGCTAAGATTTTTTCTCTTGATAATACGATACTATACAAATATCTGGCGCCTCATAACTTTTAATATAATTTTATTAGCTCATCTTTTTCACCTTGGAATTTCAATAAATAACTATAGATTAGATAATACGATTTTTGGTTTGTTTCCTCGCTTTTTGAAACGTTTTAATGTGCGATGGACGTAGGAATTTCGCCAACTCTCTGTGGCATTACGAGGTTAGCCGCTAAAAGGGTTCGGACCGCCACGAATTCCGAACTTTTGGGGCTGGACTCGTCCTTTACCACCACCCCTATTCTATTCGGCGAAAATTCGTAGACCGGCTATGTTATGAATCCATATGAGAGGGCACCACTGTAAGTGGGCATTTTATTCATAATCGAATCATAATGTCGTTTGCGCCCTGTCTTCGCATGCTGTATTCGACCGACGTACAGCGGTGCCCACGCGAGTAAAAGTTTCAATACGACCGGCCGAAAATGTTTGAAATTTGTTCGCGAATTTAAGTTAAGTACCATTATGCTGCTAATTGAATTAGGTGCCGAGCGGCAAGGCGGAACGAACGTTCGCAACAATTCTAATTTCGTTGCGACATAATCGGATTGCGAAATTGAATCGAACAGAACATTTTCGTGCAATTTATTTTAGGAACGAAATTTAAGTAATGGTTTGCATTGTTTCAACTGCCCTGATTTTATAGGCTTGTATACAAAGCATTTTGAGAGTTTGTAAAATTTTTAATCACTGTTAATTAACACAAGTTAAATGGCTTTTAAACGGATTAGAAAAAGTCTACAAATATATTATACACCTTTTCGTTATATTCCCAGGCCTTTTCTAGTACCTGTTTTACGGTGAACATTTGATATATTGCGGATTCATATGCTCTGAATTGTGAGAAGCAAACAAAAAACCTATTTTAGTCCTGCAGCTTTCAAAATTCGGAAGAAACTAAACTTGTAAGTAAAACTTGTCCTCTTCCTCTTCCTTTTCGGTAGGCTCATGCCTGTTTGTGGTGCTTCATGCTTCTCCCGACGTTGACTTCCATGATTCTGACTACCTCTTCGGTGGTCTTCCTATCGGTCTTTTGGTGGCGGGGCGACTGGTTTTTGCCCATTTTGCCATCCTGTGCACGTGATCGTTCCATTGCCTTCTTCTGTGCTTGTCCCACTTGACTATGTCTTCTACGTCCAATTCAGCTCTTATGGTGTCGCTTCGTATTCGGTCCCATAGGATCACCCCTTTTATTCGCCTAAGGATTTTCATTTCAGCCGTTCTCATTGTTTCTTTTCTTTTTGTTGTTTCAACCCTTGTCTCGTTAGCATACGTGAGGATCGGGCGAATGCAAGTTTTGCAAATGCGGATTTTTGTTTTTGTGCTGAGGTATTTGTTTTACCATATTATATTGTTTATGGCTCCTGATAGCTTCGTGGCCTTGGTTACTGTGCCGCGAACTTCTTCATCTAGTTGTTTGTTGCTGATTATTACAACGCCTAAATATGTGCAGGTGTTCACTTCCTCAATGATTTTGCACTTCGCTTGTAACTTGCAGCGTATGGGGTGTTCGCTGATGACCAAGCATTGCGTTTTTTCTGGGGATATTTCCATATTGTATCTTTCTGCTTCTGTTATGAAAGTTTGCAAGAGTCTTTGCAGGTCGTCTTCGTTCTCCGTCATCAGGAGCGTGTCGTCCGCGTAGCACAGTGTTTTCGCTTCTGTTGATCCCATTTTGTATCCTCTCTTGTTCTTCAGTGGGGCCGGTGAAACTTGTAAGTTTCATATTGATATTCATTTGTAAACATCAAATATTATAAAACATTCACATTCTGAATACAAAATATACATTATTCTGCACGAAATATTAATTTTAAGCGGAATTATGTCTTCCAATCATCTACTATAAAATTAAATACTCTGATATTTCTAAAATAGAACAATTTATCATTGCTAATTTATCAAAATCAACTTTGCAACGCCATACTGCTAATAAACACCTGTACATGTTTCCACCCTTTATGAAAGTTTTCATTAATGATAAAAACTACAGATATATAGCCACTATAAAAAAATAATGGGCCCTAAGTATACTAATACATAAACAATACATTTCGTGCCGCAAAACAAAAACAATATTCACATTTATACCAAAGAAATACCTAGCATATTTTACTTCGAAATGCAATCATAATCTCTTAAGTACAATAATTACATCAGATGTTCAATGTTGGACTACTGCTCATAAATAATAGTCAATGTTTCACGAATTCAATGGCCTTTATGTTCACTATTCACCTCTCTGGGGGTTAATTATTTCCAACCACGCGATATTTTTCTTCATTTATGCCTTATTTATTTACCTCTTTGTTTTATTTAATCATTGTGTAGCTTTAATTTTCATTAACGAGACTTACATTCCATTCGAAATTTACTATAAATGAAATAATTTTCGAAAATCACCAATATCATTGCGTTATACATAGATTCCGAGTAGATATTGTGGTCGCCAACATTAATTAAGTTAACTTCAAGGCATTATTTTTTATGTCATTTTGTGTTTTGTCATTGTGGCATTACCAGCCAATTTTGGTAAATATTTCAATTTCTGACTAAATGCAGTTAAATTAATTAGACTTATTTATCTACTATGTGTATTCAATGTTAATATGTAATCAATGGTATGTAAATCTATTGTATGATTGAAACTTTAGAGCGTTATAGGCTTTAAATATGATTTTAGGTAGTAATTAAAGTTCCAAATATTTTATAAGCTTTTTGGGCGAGTTTTGTATGTTCTTGTAGATTTTAAATCATTTTTTGTAGGGGTATTGTATATTTTTTTGTTTATTTTAACCTTCAGGGTATTAAAAATTATATAGGTGCACATTTTTTAACGTCGATGTAGTTATTATAAACACTGCTAGGTATCCTGGTTAAATGAGTCTTTTTATTATCGACCGATAGATGCCAAACACAATATGATTTTATGGAGGGCAAAGTAATCTCTAATCCTTTTGCTGCTAATTGCCAATAACTTGCAGGCATTATGGCCAATCTGAATGATTTCTGCATCTGCGTATTTGTTGATTTTATTTTTTGAGTTTTCGGTTAAATACTTTCTATCAAACGCAGTTAGATGAAAAGGTGAGGACCAGTACCAGATCTTACCAACCGATGTCTACAGATCTGATTGCAATAGCTGCGGAAAGGCTCGCTGCTAACTTCTTATTGGTAACTTTTAAGTATTTCAAATTTTAGAAATTTACATGGAGCTTATATCAACAAATTTGTTTGGTTTCTTTGTGGTAGAACCACACCGGTCTTTAAATTGGTGTTAATCTGCTCTGTATGTACCTTGTTAATATTTAATGTTCAATAATACCATAGAAACACCCGCGTTGTTACCTTGGTGTCTTCAAACTATCTCTTGTTACGTTATTCCAGTATTGCTGGGTATTGAATGGATTGAAGCTTAATGGCACTAGTTTGACACGTCTAGGAGTTCGTTACTGCGATTTTCTCGACTCGACTCGGCTCGACTGCTAGTTCGCATGCTATCAATTCACCACCGTCCCTCGTGCAGTATACTCCGTATAATAAAATCTATAGTTACGTTTGTTAGTGGCGACCAACGCGCGCCGACATAAACAACGAACGAAAAGCGACGGCACAACACTAAGTCTAACAAGAGTTTGCAAAAAACCTATCGTACCGGATACTGGCCAGTATAGTGAACTCGCCGTTGTCGTCCAGAATGTGCGAGCACAACTGGAGCGAAGTTGCGGCCGAGCACGCTAGGCGCTCCCGTGGGACTCTGCTTCGATGAAAATTACGAGCCGATTGACCGGAAACTCTTATTACGCCTCGTTGGTGCACCTCTTTTTTTGTACCGCACTGTGTGTTTCTACACTCGAGTTGGCTTTTTTGTGACGTCTCATTGATTGTTGTCTGGGCTGTCCTCGTAAATATTGAATAAATACACTCGCCAAGAGCATGACTGATCAGCTATTGAGGTTTATAAAGTTCGGACTTGTGTATGTGGTGTGTGTAATGATCATAAATAGCAAATATATACATTATTGATTATAATTTGTTTGCAATTGTCATAAGAAGAATTGCGGTAGGTGTTTATAAATGTATTTAGGGGTTTTAAGAAGATCTAATATTAAGATAAATGGTATTATGTAGCGGCCAATTGGTGGAACTAAAATATGAAATTAAAATTTTGTTTTAAAATCATTTCTAATATACAAATCGTAGAAGTATTATTGATACTGAAATTGATTCTCCGTTAAATTTAGTTAGGTTTGGTGTAATTTAAGAACTTTATTTCTACGAACGCATGAAATATGCCTTTGAGGAAATGAAGAAAGGCCAAAAAGAATGAAATAATTAATAATGTGTCGGCAATTTGTACAACAATATCCTGGGCCATTGTAGTACAGGGTGTAATTCGACGTTAGCTGCGTAGATTCCACATCATCAGTATAGTGCGCAGGCATTCCGACCGAAAAAAGGTCATAGATCAAATACCATACACATCCTTTCTTCACATAAAGTGATATTGCTAAAGACTGCAGCGCTTGACAGAAAGCGAAAATGAAGAACAGAGGGACGAAGGATGGAAAAAAATAGATCTACGTCACCCGCATTTTTCTAGGAGTTGCGATCCAAGGGCATAAAAAGACAGATTATCTTCGATTTTTCTTCGTAGTGTGCTATATTCTTGGTGAAGGAAAATTCTCAGGGAAAGATTCAATAATTAAGCGTTCCTTGATTTTTTTTCTGATTGGCACAAAAAGTTTCGGCGATTATTTGATGAATTTACAAATTATTTTGTATATATAACGATATAAGTGTGGAAACAGCTACTTTGGGCACGCTGACGTTAGAGACACGATCGGAGCGAGCATCCAATTAGTCATCATAGCGTACGACTTAACCCCAAAGTATATTAAAAATTAAATATATGCAACCAATATAACGTTTATTTCATTAATCATAATTCTTAAAAAGTAGCTCCTACGGTAGATCATTTTGAATTTCATTCTATGGATCGATATACGAATATATTTGACAGCTTGATGCATATATCTAGTTGTTTGTCTATCTAGTTACGGTTATGCTCATTAATTAAACCTTTCATAACCGAGCTCGAGCCCCCCGACTACGGCAACATGTCAGTTCGCCGTTGGGCGGCGTTGCCGCCTCCGCTGCGGTCGTCTGTCCGGGGGCTTTACGAGGCTGGGAAATATGCGCGCAGGAAATATGAAAACGCCCTTTAGACCTTTTGTTAATAATGCTCACCACCGCCACCGGTGGGTGTGGGCACGTGCAAGCAAATGACTCAAAACGCGCCCGCATGTGTATGGCGGCGACGCCGACGGTTCAGAATTATTCCCGCACTACATCATCTTTAATCCGCTGACATTTTCATTAAATCTTTTAAAATCATTGCAAATACTCACGAGATTCGCCTAGCATACGAATATTGAAGTTTAGAAATATTTTTATTTTAATGATTTCCTAAACTGCATAAATATGTTAAAACAGGAACAAAGTTTTCCACTTAGTGCACGTTCTCCCCCTTTATTTTCCAGTGGTTTAGTTATAAACCTATAAACCATAAACGACTCATAATATAATGTCGATTTTATGGTGGTTAGGAAAGTCGGGAATTTTATTTTCTCCACTACCGAGCTTTTGACAAGCCCCTTTTTCGCCCCAAAGAACTAGGTGATATCAAGTTCAAGTTGTTAAAATTCGATTTAGGGGAAAACCATTTTAGGACATTCTTTGAATTGTCTGTTATTAAACCTTTGTTTCAGTGAACCTTGAAAGCATCACAATAAATAAGTGAGAAACTTTTAAAATAAGAGGCAAAAGGGTAATGCAAGCAGTTAGTGAAACGTTTAGAACTAGGAAATAAGTTTAGCAATGGTTAAAATTATGTGGCATTGGCAATGGGGCCGAAGAAAAGTTGCAATGGGAAAGCAGCGCGTTTGCGCTGGCCTCGGTAATAAAATCCGAGTTTCCAGTAAATTAGATGGGACATTAGGGGCAATACACACGGTGCATTAACTTTCGAGTTTGAATGTCGTTTCCCTTCGGTACGTAGGGAACACAGACGGCCGGAGATGAAAAAAGTTCGCCTTTGGTTACTCCTTTATACGAAGGATGAAAACAAAGAACGTATGCGTGTCACAAATTAAAATATTTGCCATAACAGGGTAGACGATAATTCTTGGGAATCGATTTTGTGGGATTTTACCCTAATGAAATTTCGATACCTTCCAAATAAAATAGTGGATGTAGGGTGTAGGGTGAGATGCCAATATGAATTGAGGAATGCGAAGGACGTGTGGAATGTGTGCAATCCGGCAAATAGCATTCAATTCCTTTCTTATTCTTGGATTTCCGACTAGGTTTCGACTGTAAATTTCGATTTTCAATTGTATATTGATGGAAAGTATTTTAGTGTTTGATGTTCTATATTTAGTTATTGATATTTGAAGGTGGAATTTGTATTTTATAATAATTTCATGGTAGTGTAAAAATGTTGGTATTAAAATTAAATAGTGCTTTGAAGATTAATAATAAATTATTCCCGAAATGTTTCAACGATCCTTAAATAAAGTTAGGACCCACCAATAGTGGTTTTCAGGCATTTTGGTGTTCATAAATGAAGATCGAGGTTTTAACGCTTTGCAATATTTTTGTCATGAAAGTTATAATCTTGTTAATTCCTCATATGAAAAATAATCTTAATCAGTTTTACCTACAACCTTACTTTCTATCGTTTTTTGAAAACCGCAGAACGCACGAAGCTTTTTGTTCTCTTGTCGTTATTTTCTTGCTTCTGCTGCTTTCTATACACTGTGTAGTGGTTGAAAATGGGATGGTACGAACCGACCCAAGGTTTAGAAAATTATATAGCTCGAGCCTCTCTTTTGCAGTGTGACAGCGCGAAATTCCTTCATCAGCTGTTTTACCCCTTACATCAGAAGTGGGATATATTGTCACTGAATAATCGGCTTTATTTACTCCTCATACATGGTTAGCCAATTATTTGACCGCTTCTTAACCATGGGCCAACATGAGCATTACTCAAAGCACTCAGCACTTCCACCAATCAGGGCTCTCCTTTTTTTCTATTCTAAAAACATTTGTCCTCAACACCTGCAAGACTACACTTGAAGTCGAAGCATGGGACATTGTCGGGTTTGATACTATATATAATACTTTCTTATTAGGTTAACAACTTTCCTTAAACCTACAAACTTTGCTGCCACACGTGAAATCTCTCTCGCTCTGTAGCAATTTATTGACAGTTTAAAATTCTTATTTTTTGCTTTACTTTTCAAAGACAAAAAATGTTTTCCATGCACCCACCTGGACGTTATGAAGATATTTATGCAGTTTCGAAAACCTTCGCTTGTCAACTACCCCCGCATTTGTAGGATTTAGCTTGGTAGACGCGCCCATCCGAATTCCACTCGTATGCAGATGAACGAGCAAAGTAGGCAACTCGGTTAGCGATGCCTCTGTGCCGAAAGCTTTCGAGCCTTAACGCTCCTAGCAGCGAGCTTTCAACCTGCCTAACTCCCCAAGCGAACACAAATTCGAAAGAAAGCAATAGGAGCGCATATATTATGCATGCAGACTTCGCCGATGCAAGATGCAAGGATACCTCTGGCGTGCACTACGAAAGCGTAGAATAAATGAGTGAGGTGAAGGGCGCGTCGGATTATAACCTCGACAAATCTCTATCGGGCACATTCGAAAGCTGTGTCAGACGTGACAATATCGTGCATCATTCGTCGGTATGCAGGTATCGCACTCGACTTTATTGCGCGCTGAGTTTATGGGCTGTGAGGAATTAGGCACATGGGTTGCTTCGAATGTCTTCGGGCGACTGCAGTGCGAAAATAAGTCGCTTGACAACGAACGAGCGCAATAACAAAGCGGATCGCGTTCGTCTGGGCCTGCCGCTCTTCAAGCGACGATTATCTCGACACTCTGGCTGCTTGTTTTTCGTTTCGCTTGAAGCTCATCACTTTCAAAGCTTTTCAGTGGAGGAGCAAGCGCGCACGCGGCGCAGTTAATCGAAGAGTGTTTGAACGGAATGAGGCATACATTATCTATCGTATCATCGTAATCCTTCTGTACGGCGCCTCGCGCAAGCCGTGTGACGGCTTATCGACTTAACGTGCCTGTAATTTAGAAACGCTCCATAAACGATTTTGTTATGACGCACAGGCGCCATTCCGCGAAGGATGCTAAGTTATCCTGAATTGCAAGACGTCCCATTCCCCAATGACACTCACATCCTTCTACTCTGCCTCGTACCATCTTAAAACCAGACGCTGTTAATCTAATGAGATTCCAATTTAATTCATAACAAGGAGATTACTGTATTTTATTCTTAATTTTTCATCCTTTTCTTTTCTTAAAAGTTATTAGCTTCTTTCTCGAAGTAAACGTAAACCGTATTTTTTCTATAGAATATTCCCCAAAGAGTATAAAATAAAACGAGTGGAAATCTCGGTTAAGAGAGCGTGTATTATGTTTTTGTTTCCCCAACTTGCGTGCTCGTTTCGTCAAGTTTTTTTCTACGAACTCCATGTTGTTCGCATTCATCCCGCTCAACTCGAGTTGAAGCCTTTTGCCGGGCGCGCTTCGAGTAGTCCCCGGCTGACGAGACCGGAGTTTTCCACGCACAAAAAGCGTTTGCCACGGCTGCCGATGAAGAGTCTGGTGTGAAAGGAGGCGTTGAGCGCTCGAGAAAAGCGCAAATGCCGCTGCTGGTGCTGTGCTCTGCACTTTTCCAGCGACAGATATGGAGATATGATCGCCAACGTGTCATCGTTTAAACGTCAAGCGTTATTTCAATCGCGCATCGAGAGAATCGCCTAACCCAGTTTCGACTCGCAAGCACTTCGCATGCGAACGGGCGGAGGGGAAACAAAGTGAAATTTCCGCACACCGGAAAATTGGCCTGATATTCCGTCGAATACACCGAAAATACGAAATGCGAACGTACGCACATTAATAAGGGAAGCGCTTCCGGTCGTTTTCGTTTTCGCCTACCGCCTCCGCCACCATCGCCAATGCCGCCCCGTCGACGAAGTGTTGTAATTTACCCCCGGCCGTTTTGTGGCGGCAAGCGGCCACGTTGGCGGTCGACTTACACGCACGCCACCGAGATAGATCTAACCGCGTCACGGATATAACCGGTATCTATCAATCAACGAATTTCCATTTCCCCTTCGCTTGGGAAACAGCTCCAAAACGTACGCGTACCCAGCACGCGTACGTTTTTCCACGTAATCTTATTACAGTGGTTCATTGCTCTATGGGTACTGCCAAAACCTACCAACTGTGGATGCTTGAGAAATTTCTACATTCGGATACGATATTAATTTAATTTTATATAATTAATTTAATCAAACATACATGTCAAGAAGATATATGAAACAAAATATGATTTTTCACGATACAGTTAACAGATATTATTAACGACAGACTTTAAGGCAAAGAAAAAAGTCCCCATTATGTTCTCCTACGAACTTGACCCCGTAACAACTGCATTTGTAGCATGGCGCCGGCGCCACGCAATGGCCAAAACCGACCGAATTGCGTAATCATATCGGTAAGTAAATATTAAACTATCAATCTGAATCAATAAACTACATATTCTCAACTCTTCTAAAACTCTTCGTAAAAACATAGGTTTTCGTAATATTCAGACATTTTCGCTGTTCGCAGAGAACTATGACCTACCATAGCCTCAGTGCGTTTGCCTCCATTTCCACTCATTTTCCCCAAACGCGCCAAATATACCCTAAACCCCACCAAAAGCATCAAATTTTAATTGTCGCATATGAGGTGGGCGGCTTCACTTCGATTAAAACGTTACAACGCGCCAAATAAAAATTGCCAACGCATGGCAAGCCGATCTTGCCTCAAATTCCTTCGCGTCCTTTATTAGCGGGGAGGGTGGGCGGGTGGGTGCTCGCGTATG
>JAODAC010032612.1:0-63201 GCA_027575185.1 Mimaenictus wilsoni
TATATCCGTTTTTTTTCATATTTTCCACATTGCTAGGATTATAAATCATGAACCAATCGATTCAAAGTGAAAATATCTTCAAACTCCTGGGACAGTACTTCATTTGATTACTTAGAACCGATATTATAACCAATGAAAATTGAGTCTAATACTCAACTGACAGTAAAATTACTTGAAATTACTCCTTCTAAATTTTCTTTTATATATATTTAACTAGCTGCAATATATGCAAATCATATACCATTCAACTCAGAATGAAATTTGCCCCAGTTTCCTGCAACAGTTCATTTGATAACAGGTTTAGAAATGTTGTATATATCATTGAAGTTTACTCTAACAATTTTAACATTTATCTTAACATTTTGCACCGATAACTTAAGAATTGCGTCAGTTTTTGTATTTCTTCTAGTTTTTTTTCACTATCTATTCTCTAAATTTCAACTCTGCAAATCTTCCAAACCTACACATTTGTCTTCACTCCTTGTATGCATTCCAAGCGCAGGCATATATTTTCTCTTCAGCCCTAGCGCTCTCTCTCTGTCTTACTTTTACTATCGCTCTTTCTCTAATGCACCCTCGATCTTTATTTTTATTTACCCCGAGGACTCAGTTATCTACCTTCGAGCGCACAACACCGCTGCTAAAATAATTGCATCATTCAACGCAATCAACGGCATTTAATCAACTGTACCCCACAGACACATGCAAATGTATGGAGTGAGACATAAGAACGAGGAAACATTGAGAAGTGAACTCGAGTGTACAGTTATAAGAGATAAAATTACCATTCCAATTCACTAAATTCTGCGATACAAAATTACTGCTGTGGGACAATGGGAGCTGAAATAAATTGATTCCCATCCCTAAACTCTGTCCACCAGTTAACCTTTTGCTTAACAAGACAGCGGTAACAGAACTGGATAGAATACATTAAAGTGTCGAAACCATGTTGTCAACTTTGCGCTACGGGGGCAGTGCTACGGCGACGTGTTGTGTGTAGACACACATGCCGTCAAAAAGTAGATTTACACGTTATTCCTATTGACTCACGCACATTTCACATGATGATTCCCGAATAGTTGCTGGATCTTTTGGTATAGCGGGTTGAAACAAACGTTTTCAAGTAATCGTGCGCAAAAGTACTTTGTAACACGAGGGAACGCGAAATGCGCGTCGTCGCCGGCAGTTGGTCTTCAGCCGCCTTGCGACGCAGTTGATGATTAGTCTGACAGTCTTAATGATGCACTGTCTTTGTGTAATTGTGAGCTCGGGGGTTATTGGTTGGGTTGGTTGAACTTTTCCCTCGCTAGTAGTGCCGCGAAGTTTAAATTATTAAACTTCTTACAAAGATTAAATTTTCGTTTAATTGCATGTTCATTTCAATCACTTCAAACACTACAAATATGTCCATGTATTCAATATGGTGATGTAGAAAAGTTTACGTAAATTATATATTTTTATATGTTTATCAAAAAGCACGCAAATGACATACATTAAAATGTAAAAAATACAATCTTATCGTAGATATTCAGGCGCACAAATTACCTTAACATGCATATGTGTGTGTGTGTGTGTGTGTGTATATATATATAATACCAAGTTTCGTAATCATAAAAAATCTAAAATGCCGATTTGGATCATCACAGCGCAAAAATACCTAAACTATACTACTTTAACATCAAACAGTAGATTTTTTCTTCGATTGTTGAATAAACACAATTGCTGGCTAAGTAATACATGTTTTCAGTGTGGCTTCGCCTCGGCAAACAACTCCAACACTGCGTTATCCTCGTCCCTGGGGCATGGCTGAATCAACTTCTCACCCCCAGTCAACGGACACTCCATGTAGTAACTGATCAAATCTCCTAAAAAGGAAATATTAGAGTTAAAAAAAATCAAATGAAATGAAACTATACCGTAAGCTTTCTTAATGATTACTTCCCCAAATTAATACATGTAACACGCAAAGAAAAAAATATTATTACAATAGCAACTGATGTAATTATTTCATGTACAAAATCTTGACTAACGCGGTATGCTTTTACGGCTCCAAACGATTACGTTTAATTACTGGCAATGTAAGGAAAGTTTGTTACGGTCATACTTCCTAGAGAGGATGTAACATAACTAGATTGTTACCACTCAAATCTTAATTTTTAATACTTAGGTGTATCACGTCTACTATTCTAATTAATGTCTTGGGTGTAAGCTTATTACTCGAAAATTCGTATTTATTCAGTCTTTGCGGTACAAACGAGAGTAACATTTGAGATGAAAAATAGTCCTAGTGGTAAATTGTATGTTGTATGTTCTTGACTAGGTAAAAAATGAGCTCTTTGCACTACATATATTGTAATCATTTAACAATCTTCGAAGATGAGGCAAACAAAAGTAGTAGGCAGTTGCATTCAGTTACACACGACGCCACCTTGCATTCCGAGCGCAATCTTGCAGTAGAAATGAGTGCAAAACTCCACCAGCTGACAGATCTTCAGATGGTGATCTCGTACATTAGTACATCCACCATCTGGCGAAGTAACATTCATTTCATGTACGCGCGTGCAATTACCGTTGCAAAACCAATCATTCCTGCCGTGTGTCGTGTGCACTGTGCTGTGAACTTACCGAGACTCTTGTGCTCCACCTGGTTGTCGCCCAGAAATGAGTAGTGATTGTTGGTTGCTGACACCAGATAGTGTTTGCACTTATCTGCAGTCTTGTACGAGATCGCATAGCCCCAGAGTTTCTCGGAGAGGCGCACCAGGAATGTACCGACCGGTTGATACTGCAGCATTCTTTCGGCTTTCGCTCTCGTTATCAAACCTGAAACCGAAGATTTCGAGTGAAAACGCACCGGGGCGACGATTTACGCCAGCGTATATGAGTGTGTGTTACCATGGAAGTAGGGTTCGATTTGCTCGAGTGGGTCCAGTCCCGCTCGCCTTGAGATCTCAAACTTTTTGAACCAGTCGAGGACGGCCTGCCTTCCGGGTGGCACACCCGGCGCCTGCACAACGCTGTACGGTGGTTCTATCTCCAATTTGGCAGCAGTCAGTCTATGTTCCTCCCTCGCCTTGCGTGCGATTTCCCGGATTTGCTGTTCGGCTTCTTTAGCTTTTCTCTCTAGACATGAAAATAGAACGATTACAAAGGTTGCATCACTTAAGACCGGTTACATTTGGATTAATCAAAATGTAGGCATTTCGAATTTTCCGAAATAAGACAAGAAAAAAGAGTTGGTCGAAAATAGGTGTTGATTTATTTAGAAATCGGAAACCTCTAGACGTATCATTCAAACTCAAACGTTAACGCAGAATGACTGGCGCTACGGATCAAAAGCTAGGAAATGACTCGTTAAAGTATTCCTTGCTTTCTTGAGGAAGCCCCCACACTTAGCTATTCTATACTAGATCTCTTCTTCTTCTTCGTTTAGCCGCCTTGTCGCTGACCGGGCATAGGCCAGTGGCTTATCATTCTTCCAGAATTTTTCTGGGTAACTAGGAGCATATTAATTCCCTTTCGGTAGGTTGTTAGCCTTGCCCAGGGTGAAGAAGACTTCTCTATAACGACAACCACAGATGTTAATGTTAGGTTGCCGGAGCGAGTAGAGGTGTCAAAGACCAGGATTTGAACCTGGATCCCCCTGCGTAGTAAGCAGCGATCTTACCAACTACGATTGGGATATATACCAGATCTAATACAAGAAAAACCCGAGGAAACTGCACCATTGGTTTTGATTTGAAATAAATTACCGATAATTATAACATAAATCAGAAATGGATAGGTGGAAATAACAAACCTTGCTCCTTCCACAATTGCTCGTGCTTCAGCTCGTTTTCCTCAGCCTCTTTGACCGCCTGCGCCCGTTTTGATTTGATCGTCTGCAGGATCTCGCAGGTGCGCTCCTCGGTGAGGCGGCGCTCCCATTGTGCGACCTTCGCCGCCACCTTGCGCGTCGCATTGCGCTGGTTGAGTTCGTTGAGCACGTCATGTGTGTCGACGATGGCGACGTATTTGTTATGTGCTTTGTTATTGCTGGCGTGCACGTAGTGGCCGATCTTGTAGTTGGTTGTAATACTCGCAGGCGGCAACGGTTTTATCTGCCGTTGCTGGAGCGCGTCCACTGAACAGTAGATGTCTTCATCGCAATTCGGTGTGATGCATTCGATGAGCTGTTGGCGCAGCGCCTCCGCCTCACATTCGGCAAGCTGGCGCGCCTTCTCGATGGCCTCCTGCTGTAGGATCTGCTCGATGCTGAGGTCGTCGCGGTGCTCGCCCATCACCCACACCCACGGCTCGCCGTCGGCGCCGCGCAGGAACGAAACAGTCTTCTTGGGTGTCTTCTTCGTGGGTGCCGCGTCCAGCGCGTCCGCTGTGCACTGCTCGTCCCAGATGCGCCATCGACGCACCTGTTCTTCGCGCATGCGGCAGAAGAGATGCTGTTTCTGAGCCTCGTCGAGACCGGTGAGCAAATCGGGATGGATATATTGGTCGCGTAGGATCTGTTGCAACATCTGAAAGCCGACGAACGTTTAGGATTGTAGAATTGTGGACTATCTGTTTAAATTTATGCTAGAAGCGTGAAAACAACTATCTACCACGACCATTACCAACGTTAAATGCCAGCATGCATGTATTTATGATCGGACATCAAAGAAATTCACTAAGAATGTAGCTATATGAATATTAAAAATGCACACTAGAATTGCAATACATTACTGCAAAGATCATTGGAAACCCCGGTAAGACTAAAAGGCGATGATGATGGTAATCATAGGATCAGCGATTCTTTCTTTTAAACGAGCTTGGGTTTCCACACTTTTGCTTTGTTGAACTTTTACGGCGCAGGTTCTGCGTTCGCGAGAACACAAACATCTGCCGTTCGCTTTGGTTCTCGCTGGAGCTAAATCGGAACTTGTTATTTTGACTTGAAACATTCTTGTAGGCCTGCAGAACGGGAACTCTCCGGACGCCGCGCCGCGCCGCCTGATTCGTTGCGCAATGGCATTTAAATATTTAAATGTCGAAACCGAAGCACCGAGGCATTCCTGAGAGAATGCCCCGCTGAATTTGAATAATTAAAAGCGGAAAAGTTGATTTCAAAGCAAATTCCAGCATCGTGTGTTGTGCAATTAATTAATCGAACTACATGCTAAGCACGCGTGTGAGCAATTACTTCGTAAATGCGCGCCGTTTATTAAAAGAGCGGAATTACGAGATTGCTCTCGGCAATTGATAAACATTGCCAGAGCTTAACAGCAACTTTCACAATATTGTCAACTTTGTAACTGCAAGTTCACAAGAGACGTGTGCGAATCGCGCCAATTACAATTAGGAATTAGGACTTGGAATGTTATTTTGAGATAGTCAACATAAACAAAGATATTTGTCTCGTTTTTTTTTCGAAACCAAACGAACATCGCCTTCTGTTTTTGCGATGTGTATGTATGTGGGAATATGTGTGTGTGCGTGTTTTACCTTTGTATTTCGAATGCAATAGACGCATTTCTTTCCTCGATGGTTCGCAGAAGCACAGAAAAGAAACCAAGAGCACGGTTTGCATACGATATTACAGTGTTTTCGTGCGCAGATTGATGGTGTGCATTTCGCGAAGATGCAATTATAGCGTGCACACCGGGCCGGGCCGCCTCCAGCGAGCCGCCGCATACCATGCGCGAAATATCAAGTTTTCCCCATTGACCTGATATTTTCAAGAGCGGGCCGTTATGCGTCGAGTACGAGTAACGGAGCCCCGAAGCAATGTCGATACCGTATGGCGCGGCGCACAGTGGCTGATTTTAGTGCACTATCGATCGATTCTGCAAAACTGCAGAACTACGCGACATATGCTCCTTGAAAATTGATTTTGACTCATCTTTAACCATGTATCTATCACTAATTATTCACATTTTCGTTGCTGAATCAGGAACTATATGAATAAACCTTAATTTGTTTTAAACTTGACTTAACGTAAACTTTCTTTGCAAGAGCAGATGATCGAGAATTTCATTTCAGAGTTAATGTATTAAACCACGCATTGTGTATCTTACAACAATAATTTGAGATATACAAAAATAGATAAAAATGTTACAAATTACAATATCACGAGTTCGAATCTCGGTGGGGATGTATAGTGAAGTGAATTTATCTTCTTATCAATAGTGTCAGCCTCTACTATGGTTAATAAATCCATTGAAAAAAAATTGAATGGAGAGAAGAATCGAATGACCGTAGCGGTCGATGCGCGTGTAAAATGAAAAAATATATATATATATTTCCATTGAAAACTTACTATAGAAAACTATTATAGAAAATATACGTTTTTTTATGAAACATGCTATTATAGTTCGTAATTATCTATCTATAGGTTTCAAATATGTCATAAATAGTTTTTTTTTATTTGATTGTACAGTATTAAACAGAAGAAACACGAAATATAGGAGCTAAGGTTATTAACTATAGTATCATTAAACATTTGTGAATTTCGTTAATAATTGATCAAAATCACGCCGGCGGATTCTGGTGAGTTATTATTCACACAAAAAACAACACACCCCACACACGCAACATACTACACACTCAACCCCACAGAATCTACAAAATCTACGTGATATTCCACACACCATTAGAAGTAGACAACAACATGTAATAACGACCAATCACATATAACAAAAACAAGTGTAAAATACAATATGCATCACGTCGAAAGTACATTAAAAGGCCGATAGACAATAAAATATATGAATTCGATCAAAAATGAAATATGTATAAACTGAAATATGTATGGGGGCGGTCGTAAAACAGTCGGGGTAACCTTTCTTGGCATGTGTACATCTCGAAAGAGCTTTACATCACTGGCGCACGGATGCGTTACTAGTCAATCATTCTGCTTCTGAAAAAAGTATCTTTTTCCGAATCCTGCACTCGAAGCGCCATGGCTATTCCATCTCTCCGAAGTCCATTAGTTCGAGTTGACATACGAACTACAACTGCGATCGGCAACTATTACGGTGTATGGCGTCGTCAAGATCACAATTGGATACTCGACTGACTTTCTACGAGTATTGTGCGTAATCGATTCGCTAGCAATGCGCATCTCGTCAAATAAACATATCAAATGCACGACGTCTGATTGTCAGTATAATGCGCCAGCACCGAGCGCAGGAACAAAGCCGTCGATTTACATAATGAAAATCGCTTGAAAACCAACCGGAGCCGACGCATAGAATACGAAATCAATTTCATTGTTGTGTTTTATGATTGATACCCGAGAGGAAACGACATACCGCTGCAATTGAGACGTGAATGTTATTTAAAATACTTGACGCTAGCACAACAATGTGCAAATAAGGAATATACCGGCTTTCGTTAAATTTTAACACGAATTGAACCGATATCTAGGATATCTATTGGATATAGGATTCGAAATTTAAGTAACTTTTGTTGGCGTGTATAGTTTATAGACCCAAGATCCAGACAAATCATCGTAAATAACATACCAACCTGAAGTATGTTATTTACGATGATTCAATCAATGCATTGTAAAATACTCCGTGTCGCAGGATGCATTGAAAGTATTACCATACATTGGCTTTACAAATAGAACAAAACCACACTGACCACGTGCCAAAACGGGTTTAAAACTTTGCCCATAAATACCTGCACAAGTTCGAAATGTAGCATAGATTTGATAAGTCACGTAGATTTATCAAACTTAGAGCGCAATTGGCTACAATTGACGGAGGTGCCTTTTGCAGAAGCGCGTTTTGTAAATGTTTGATATACCAAACAATAACACGTAAATCTGAGACATTCATCTTATGGGGAAATTCCCCATAATATGCAACGATCGAAAATGAAATTTTTATTGTAATTACAGCAAGTTTCGCCCGCAGATCGTCGTAACAAGATAGGAATTTGCGCCAGAAAGATTAGCTCAATACGGTCTCATCCCAGAATTCTTTGCGTCACGGCATGCCAACGAAAAGAAACATTGCCGGTGTGGCGGAATTGATTCTCGACCGAGACAATGAACGTCTCCGCACGACAAAACACAAACCATGTGCGCTCACTCACATTGAATAAAAAAAAAACGTTGTATTACTCATTAAACGGCGTAGAATGCAAATACGCATGGTTCAAGCACACAAAAAGTGTTCACAGAATAGAAATAATAACCAAAGTCACGAAATTTAGTGTCAGATCCACCCAAATGTCAATATCTGAACGCAAAAATACAAATAAAATGGTACATTTGAAGAATAGTTGATGCATTTCGAATCATAATTTTATGGTTTGCCATTGGCTGAGGATTAATTTGGTAATATTAACCGCAACACGGGTCAAGATATCCTAGTTAAACTTTCCGAGTTTATTCATTGAAAACGCGAGTTTCAAATTGTGTAACATAAAATCAAGTTAAATTACTACAACAAAATCTCGTAGTCATACTCAACCAACAATAACTTAATTTCATATACTGTTACAATCATTGATAATTAGTTTCTAATATAAGTCATTACATAGAAAAGGAATTAGGAGAACGAAGTACTCGATGCTCGGCAAATTTGCCGAATAGATTCGTAAACGCGAATTGCACGTAAATTCAAGATCAATAGCAACATTAAAGAATGCGAATCTGTCAGTCGTGCGGTAAATAAATGGGGATAATCGCACATATGTTTGATCATCCGCTTTATTTGTACATAACGCGTTCGCGACAAATGCCAGTGCAGCATAACAAAGCAAGGAAGTGCGAATAGAAAAGGTCAATAAAATCAACGCGACGACGCGCCACGTCGAAACATAATTAATGTAACATCATCACTGCAACAATTCTCGAAGCTGAGTAGAGATTCAAATGCATTTCAGCGGCGCATCACCGATTATGATTATTCAGCTCCATATTTTCAGCAAATTTCTTCTGAGTTTCTGCCGGCTTGTCCATGCAGCCAACAAAGCGTGTTACAACCAACAAAAGCCTTATATAATAATTCTGTTCATGTTGACATGTTCTACTTTGAGATTGCAATAGTACTTTCAATATTTTATTCTGTAACTCAGAAATCAGTAAATTGAATCGGGCACAGCAGCATGTCTCTCCGTTTTCTTTCTGCGTTGTAGGTGTAGATACAAATTTAGAACAAAAGTCACCACATGCTGAGACGAGCGTAAGTGAGTCATTCTGTTTCATGATCATTTCCCACTCGACTAACAGTAATGTAATTTTAGTCGAGTTATCATCCCGCTGTCCTCCGTGTATTCGCAAATATTTAATTTGCTGGTTGTGAGTAATGTGGATATTATGATAAATTTAACACTATACAAACCTACTTAGGTGCGTGTGCACGCCTTATAATCGTACGTGAATGAGTATATGTTTTCCGCGAGGAGACTTGCAGGCTCATCGCTCAATTCATCTTTCCTCTGTATTCAGGACTTGTATACTGCGAGATCTTATTGGTAGTTCTTCCGGGAATTGAACCCCGGACCTGTGCATCGCTAGTTGTAGAACGCTTGCAACGCCCACGTGCAAATTGTGCAACAACAAAAACGATGCGAAAGTGTTACGAAACAATAGATTTTTAGTTTAAATCGAGAAATTATCAAAAGTCATTGTCTACTATAGATTTAGTTTTACCAAATTGTTCATAGATACTTTGGATAATAGCGAGCAGTAGAGATGTCAACTTTTCATGAAGTACCTATACTTTTGAAACTTCGATACTTTCGATACCCAAGTGTCGAAGAAAAGTATCGATACTTATTGGTATTGAAAATACACATTGCCGCCTTCTGTTAATGCATTTTCAAATCATTGTTTACTCGTTACAGTGATCTTCCAGTATATTATCGTGGTAAAATATCGGGGTAATTCCTAAGTAATAATATTAAAATTACTAATTGAGTAAATTAAGGAATCGACTTCGAAGTATCGAAACTTGTAATTTATCAACTTTTAAATTCTTTGATTGCGACGAATTGATAAAATCTGAAAGTATAGGAAAAATAATTTTCTTCAAAATTAATATTTCTGTGAATGAGTAATAAACTATTTTGGATTGTAACATAAAAAGCATAATTTGGGTATTAATTTCCAAGTGTTTCAAGATTATCTCGTGCATTACGTTTAACGGATTTTACTCATTCATCACTGTCCGTTCCTGACTTTTAATAAATCAAAACACAAGTCGATGATTTCAATAACATCAATTAGTCGTCGTGTTTGTCCATGTTAAGTGATTAACAGATGGCCTAAGTGAAGGGGCATGTCATAAAAGTATCGAAAATGATTAATTCGATACTATCGATAAGTGTCGAAAGTTAAAGTATCGATAAAAATCGATAAGTATCGACACATGATACCGATACTTTTTTTGACATTCCTATCGAGCAGAAGGCAGAATTTTTTATTCGAGATGACTTCCTTCTATTCGACTTTCTATCTTATAAATGTAGGTAATTCTATTAATAATTCAATTCGCCAATTAGTGGCGCATGCAAGTGTGTAATAATCGAAAGCAAACGCATGTGCAGGCTGCGTTTTTCTTTTTCTTTGCGGGCATTTACCTGTGAAACAGTGACCATTTCGGTCGATATTTTTGGATATGGCGCATTTCGTTTGAAGCAGTTCGTTAATCGTCGGACAGCTAAACGTGGATGCTCCATGTATATTACCATGTATGTTTACGACATACATTAGAAGCACTTTCTACAATTCACTTTTAAAACCGGCGATACATGAATCCGTGCAGGCCGGCGCGGCGAGCACGCAACTTGTTACGAGCAGCTGCGCGCATTTGCAACTTTTCGCGATTAATCGCGGCGATGGGCGCATGAAGATGCTTGGCTTTCGCGTGTGCAATGTATGAGACGATATGGCCGACGTAACCGGGAACAGCTTATCAAATATTCGCTGAAACTAGAGTGTCAGGGCCAGCCACATTCAGAAATTGCAACGATGCACTGTAGTCGGTAATTGGTCCGAAAATATTAAGTCATAAGACATATTGTTGAAAAAGCATTTGTCCAGCAATAGACCGAAAACCATAGCAAAGATACCATAGCAGGCAGCCGCGATCCCAATTTTAAACGGAATGTCATTTGTCATGTATAAATAAGGAGGACAATAGCACTCAAAAACGCCATATTCCCATTGTTGCGATAAGTACCAGGGGCAACATAACATCGTAAAATTTTCGAAATATAAAGTGCTTGCACAGGGCGACCCAAACCTAAACTAAAATATTTCGAAAGAATGAGCACTGCATAAATTAAGCACCTGAAGCGCACAAGCGACGCATGCGGTGGTGAACAGTGGAATATCAGCCTAAAGCAACCTACTACGGGCTACCACGTGTGATTATAGCAGCGTGAGACAAATATGCTGCCCATCATTTGTAGTGTAACTTTTGCCAGATTCATACTATATACTTGATAAACAAAACAAATAAGCACAAACAGCAACAAACATTCAACACTGGCATATAATTCATAAAATCATGGCTTTGATGATGTTTGCCTTTTAGTTTATTGCCCTTGCGAAGAACATACATTAGTTTCCTGAAGGTGCTTCTGGCCACGGTTGCCCTTCCGTTAATGTGTTGTTTAGACGAGACACCTCGCTTCTTGCACGGGCTGAAGTGTACACCAAGGTAGGTTGCTGTATTTCTGATCTTCAGATATTGTGTGCCAAATTTAATTGTATTAAATTTGGGTGACATTTTACCCACCTTTAACACTTGAGTTTTGGCTGTATTGAGCTTTATTCTCCACAGGTCACAAAATTTTAGGACTATTGCCAGTGCTTGTTCTAATCTCTTCTTTGTGAAATCCCATGTCAAACCAGTCGACATTATTGCAGCGTCGTCGACATATTGGAACATTTTGTCTGCTCAACCTTCGCAATTTCTTCCGACAGGGCGTCCACCAGTACGTTAAAGAGCACCGGAGAAACCGGACCTCCTTGGATGACACCGGAACACGTGCGTCGCAATCTCGCTGCGCCGTGTCGATTTTGCTGTTTAAGTGCTGATTAAGGTTTGTTGATGCTGATGGTGATTGAGGTTTGTTGATGTTAATTCTTGTTTGTGCGGCAATGGATTGACTGCCACAGTTTCATTTTTATGAGAAAAGAAAAAATGCTTACTTGGAACACTCGTTCAAACATAAATTGAAAACAAATAAACAATACATTGTATAAAATTTGTGTCAGAAATTGGGGGGGTATTGTTTGCTCTTCCCCTGTGTAGGAAATCAGGTTTGTTGGTGACTCTCAGGATGAAGCACCACATCCTTCGCGCTTATCATTCCGCGATAGGCACGCGTGTTTCACTTTGCATTTGCCATTTTGCCTTTAACAATCGAAAACGATATCAGGAGTGACCAAGTTGTTATCAGTTGGCCAATCGACTTTTTCACTATCATGGAAAACTTAGTCATGTAAAACATTAAAAAAATATGAAATCGAGTCGGGAAAAGTCGCTTCAAATTTGTTCAAATTGTTGAATTTAACGGAATATGGATTCATATTTGATCTGCACCCGATGATATTCGATTGTTGCTACATGAACAATATAGTTGGTAAATGGTAAGAATGGTGAAAATGAGGAATAAGGAAGCAAAATCTGCGCAGAATAAAACTCTAATTGGATAATACCGGCCGGTTTGTATACGGCAACAAGAATTTGTTCCACACTCATTTAAATGCGTTCGCATGGCGCGCGCACGCGTCCTCGAAGAGCAAGTTTGGCCGGCAACAAACAAGAACAGAAATCCGCTCACGACGATGGCAGTAGAGAAGACAACGACGCTGCCACCGATCGGCCAGTCCATCAACGGAAACTGTTATCAAGTTGGGAACTGCGCAGTGGTGGCTCACGCGTGCAAATACATGCGTACGCCGCCAACCGGACGGAGAAAAATGCGATGAATCAGCGCAAAAAAAGCAACAATGCACGCGCCTTGTACACTTAGCGCCAATCGTTGTTAATCGCTCGCGACAAGGCTTGACCGGCACAAAAATTAAAAGTCAACACTGAAAACCGCCACTTTGACATTGAACCAACCAATTGTAAGCTGTGAATCGTCGTATATTTTTATATCAAGTACGTACGCCTCTTACTTTATTTCACAGTTTAACAAGGAGGCACAACTGTGAGCAGCTGACAAGCCAATGTGTTTCTTCATCGATGATGCAAAAGTTTTACCAGATAATGTCGCCTTTTGTTTCACTTCCGGAAAGTACGCGATTGCGCAAACCAGCGCCGACGACGCCTATTTTTCACGACAGCGACGATGATTTCGATTGTAAATCCACGCGCGCGGAAACAATCACATTTCGTAACATGACGTCGCCGCGTCGTTTCGTGGGCGACAATTTCGGTATCACTTGCATAACTCGGCGATTACCCGAAGACCAGTTTTATTATCATTATTTGGGGCATGTAGCCTACAAGTTGTATGACACGTACTCTTGACAGAAAGCCACGACGGCCACACTGTTTCAATTGATTGCCGGACGCAACCCACGTCCTTCGGCGATTTCGCTGACGGTCAGGCTACATTTACGTCAACATTGGGGGGTACGTCGAGGCGCTAATTTAAAGAATGTAAAGCGTTAATTAAGTTAAGCGCCTTTTACGATGACCCTCAGCGCTGAACACGGTGAGGGTGAAGGCCTGCGCCCTGCGCGTCGCAAACTAGTGCTAATTAAGCAATAACACAACGATTTATTGTTGACAATGCCCCGAAGAGAGGATAGGCAATATACTAACAAATCGATTGGTATTGTGTCGGTGGACGCTAAAATATATGTGTTTTGTCCTTGCAAAACCCTCTGGATACGCCTTCATAAATGTACTCAATTTCAACAATCGATAACATTTACTCTAGGCAATTAATCGGAATGGCTGTTTCACTAGTTAGTTAATGACAAATTTAATTCTGAATCGATTAATATATACATGGAAATGTGGCAAATGTAAGTAAAAGTGTGATCTTTCGAAGAAATAATTTCAAGTCATTTTTCTGGCAGCGAAATCAGCACCGTTATTACGCTCAATTTTCATAAGTTATTATGTCTGTTCTAAGTAACCAAATGAAAATCTGTCCCAGGAGTTTCGGTATTTTGTCGCTACGTGGTACCAGTCGCGTAGGGTCCTTTTCATTTGCTATGTGATGAATGATCAATAATGGTTGGATCACCTTTTAAACCTCCAAAAGAGGCTCGAAAATTATCTACACATCGCTAAAATTTAAGAATTCTTCGATTCTACTTCTGGTCAATGTAGTGATAGAGAACCATATAATAAGAGAATGAAGCCTCTGCTTTGATACTCATAAACAACTTCATAGAATATTCCGCCTCGTAACTTATGAAATATCACAATATCGCGATACGCGATATACGCGCAAAGGTCACAGCGTGCATTAACAATGTACAAACATGCATGACTTTTAGAGTTCGTTGTTGACTTGTTTCAATATCTCTAAACTTAATAAGTCTGCAATTACGCGGACAAGAAATGTGTTCAGAAACGAAACGAAGACGCGCGACGCGACGGTTACGCCAGCATCTCCTCATCGCAGCGAAGAATCAGTAAATTGGGCGATAGTGTAAACTATAGTGTAAAGTAAATGATTCCAAATTAACACGTTATGCCGACGTCCAGCACGAATTATATAGAAAAGCAGTTCATATTTGGCGCCACACAAACGATTTAGTCCTCATGGTCGGAAATCTTTCCGCCAAAGCATACAGCAGAGGGGAATTGAGATTGGAGATTAGCAAAATTGTTCGAAATTTCGGACGATAAAGTGCCACACGAAATTATAAGTCTACGAGAATGTGCTTGGTACGTAAAATTGAATTTCGTATGTTTAACATTCCCGCACGTGCAGGAATGCGTGCGAGAATGTCAAAGAATGTCTACAGAAACGGATGTAAACAATTCACGTACGCAAAGGCAGCAGTTTCAAGAAATCGAAAAATATTACATTTAAAACATGTGACAAATATTTTACAACGAAAAATATGAGTAGGAATATCTGCTATACAATAATTATTCATGTGCAGTTATACTTGGCTGATATATATTTTAAGATAGTAAAATGTTTGAATCGATATGATATTCTGCCGATTTATTAACCTGAATTGCATTTATCAATGTAATGAACAAACTACCTTGGGAAAATAAGTTTGATTTACACACGAATTCTCCGCCGCGAACGCGGCTCAGAAGAACGCAGATGATTTAACAATAAGTCTATGTTAGTTTCATGTACTGACCTTTGTTGAGTCGTGTTGTTGCCTCGATTTGAAGACACACACACACACACATACACAAACACAGATGCGATCCACTCGCGCTTCACTAACTAACGTGCGTGTCACCGTCTTCTTGCAAGCGGGTGGAGAGCCACGTACGTACGTACGTACACTGTCGCACACAGTTAGCGTAGACGAGGGGTGGTTAAACGCACGTTCAACAATCACAGCGCGTCCCACAGACTTGTCGACGCAAGGAACGGCAGCGAACACGCGCTTCGAACCGCAGAGCTCGAGCTAGACGATGCGACTGACTTGGACTTGAGGCAACCGTGCTCAAGCGGGTGTGCCGTCGAAGGCGTGCGACTTTAGCGCTGAGCTGCAATCTGCTACGTGCGCGCGCCTCTCATGCTTGTCAGTAGAGCGCTGCGAACAGGCGAAGACGCTCAGGTTGGAGGGAGCTTGTCCAAACACTGCGCTGTAGACAAGTCAGACAATTGATATTTATCGATATTATGGAATTTCGATATATTGATATTCAAATATAAAGTTGAAATATCGTTTTCTATCGATATTGATAGTATCGAAATCAGCTAGTGCGGCTTACCGCTGTGAAGTTAGTAAACAATACCAGATTTTTTTTTTAAATTAGAGATATCCATAGAAAATAAATAATAAAATTAGAGACTACCTCTTCTCCTTTACGAATGTTGTTTGTATGACCGAAATTAGTATACATTTTACGACAGCCAATTTTTAATAGTATGAAACCTCTATTATTGGCATATTATACACATACACATACGCCTTCTTCCTCCTAAACATTAACATAAAATCTTAGCTTAAAATATACAAAAAAAAAAACTAACAAAATATATCTATGAACACAAAAAAAAAACAATTGCAATATGCACATAACTGCTCTAAACTGTACGCCTCCTTCTTTCCTTCTCCCCTAACACCCTCCGTATCCATTCTATCCCTTTCCCTGTCTCACACAACCATTCAGCAAGTGCCCTTGGGTCCTTTCCTTCTGTTTCTCCCAACACCTCCATTTGTTCGCATTCCCTCACCAAATGGTCCCATGTGTCTCGCCCTCTATTGCATATAACACACCTCTGGCATCCATGTTTTCCTTCCTCTTTCCTCGGATCCGCATCTTGCCTTTGCTATTATCCGATTTTCTTTATTGCTCAAATCTCTTCTCATAACATATTGCGGAACCTTCCCGATTACCTGCCACTCCTTATAACCAGGATTATATGTGCTGCCCTAATCTTTCCCTGCCTCTCCTCTGCCTGCCTGCTCCTCTACCTTTCATTTTATGCTTCTACACATTTCTTCTACTTGCATACCTTCATTTAGCACATCCTCTCTAACCACCTCTCCGACCGCCCAACTGTTGCACCCTCTCGATACTTTTTCCCTTTCAAGATAATCTTTCACTCCTTCTCCGTCCACCTGGTCTCCTCTCCACCCATCTATTTTTAATAACTCGGCCTAATATTACAATCAAAGTTTGACATTTTCAATTGAGCGATCCATCTTCAAAGAATAGATGGTACAGCAAGTGGAAAGAGGAAAAGGGGAAGACCTGCGAAAGAATGGGACATTATGATCAGTAATATTCTGACGCGAAGAGGCAAGAGTATTGAAGAAACAAGAAGAGTAGCCGAAAACAGGACTGAATGGAAAAATAGGAGGCAAACTGGGTTATTAGACAGAAATTTTGATTATATATTTAAAATTTCCACAATACTGGTTCTAAACGTCGTGCAACTTGTGCTCGCGGAGTACGCACATCGAGCATACAAGCTCCAAATGGTGTATAAGGGTGCAAATGCAGAGACTTCTAACTGTAATTGTTATAGAACTCTGAGAAAGTCTTAGTAAAGTTGCCAGTTTTTCATCATCCAATGTGGAATCATGTTGAGTATTTTTTCTTTGTGAGATTATTTACAGTGGGGCAAGAAAGTAAGATATCAAACTGAAAATTGGCATATAAAGACCTTGTAAAAACTCCTTACCAAAGTTCTTTCCATCTTTTCGATTTGGAGATAAATTCGTAACCGCGTCAGGGAAGTTACACTTAATACAAGTCAATTTACATCACATCAATAAACCAGTGAACATTTCCGTGGAAGACAGGATTCGGCTTATTGCAGGATATATTTCATATCAATTATATCAGGATGATTAAGAGATATAATATGGAAAGACAAATACATGAAAGTGGAAAGCAACCTACGGGATAGAAACTAGACCCGAAACACAAAGAACCAAATAGATGGAGCAAGGCGAGAAGAAGGAAGTAGTCCGAACATATGGAACGAATGCCCACCATCGACCCCTAGAAGAAGGAGAGGAAGACCCCCTAAGAGACATAGAAAAGCAATTGGGCCTCAACATCAGAAGACGATTGGTGCTTATTTGTTAAGGAAGGCATTTTGTGAACGTGTTTTTACAGTTGCAGTAATGAAGTATTGATTGCGCACGAAATACCAGTGTCTTAAGTTAAATTGAAAACGTACGTTACAAATTCTGACAAATCAAGGAAAATGCAATTTTTCGACGCACCTTCACTCTTCGTCATCAGGCAATTAACAAAGCAGTTGCCTTGGCAATAAAAAGCATGGTTATTGATGAATTATTGAACATATGTGTAAAGTCTACCATCAATCCGAAATCTATATACCAATGCAAACGCCAACTCATTTCTAAAATGAACAATTTCACAAAGTAATTTTATTCCTTCAAACATTAAATGAACGCTCAATTTCAGTTAACGTCCTCGTAGTAAACAGAAGACCATTTAAGTGCTTGGCATCAAGCCGACTCTGGAATGTCGATCGCTTCCGGATGCATTTAATGAACACAGTTGTCAGCCATTCCAAAACAGTCACAAAGGGAATGCGTCTTTCGTCATTGCCGGTTTGTTCGTATCATTTTGATTGCCACGCTTTGCAGCCATAATCGCTCGCCGTGTAAAATGCCGAGGTCAAAGCGTTACAATCAGAATGTGCGTTTATTAGATGACAAATCGACGGCGTCGCACGCTCGGATGTGCGCTTTCGAAAGTGATGCGTCTTCCGAGTTGGCCGATTACATCAACGCTATTTACGATTACGTCGCGTGCGAGCACCACGCACGTTCGACAATTTCGTGCATTGGCGTTTTGCATGCGTGGTCGCACGTTCACCTTTCGGTTGGTTCACCTCCGGAACCTTTGTACCTTCGATTTCCCAGCGCCCAGGCGAGTCATCTTAAATCGACGCAGCGCCGCGTGAACGCAAAAATGCACATTTCGCGTCTATTATGAACGTTACCATATTTACTATAATGCAATCGAAATGAATGATACAATATAAGATAGCTTAACTCTTCTGCACCAACAATAAACAGCACTTAGAATTTATAATTTTCATTTTTTTAACATTGAGTTATCTAAGGTAGACTTTGCTGACCTTTGCTGACGATAAGAAGTAGTAAAATGTATTCAGCGAGTTGTATTACTGCATATTCTCTATTTCATTATCTAATGAAATTATAAATACATTATTAAAGCCTCATTTGCTTCAGAACTAATTTTTAGTTTTGACTGTGGCCCTGACTCCTGGTGCCGACATACCAATGAGTTAAACAGAATTTGAGGACCACACTTGTAATTGTTGCTAATTGCGGTGCGCATTTCGGATGCAAAGCATCAGGCATATACTAAATTTTAATTTTACGTTGGGGCGCTATTTATACCAAAAATTGCTTGGTGTGGGTGCGATTACTCAAATTCTGTTCAATAGACACTATGGATCTGGTGTCTATATGTCTAATACCAATGAGTTACTATTTATCTATTTAAGACTGTGGAATGCATGTGTGAAACCGATTTTAATGTATGGTGTAGACGTTTGGGGTTTAGACGAATGGGAAATCTTGGCGCAGGAACAAACGTGGGTCATTAAAGATCTGATGCGACTCGAAAAGTCCACGCCACGATATATAGCCCTCCAAGAAGCAGGGAGAATGTCGATAAAATGGGAGAGTACATGGAGAATTGCAAGGTAAGACGAATGTCTGTACAGAATGGGGGACGATAGGCTGGTTAAGAATGTTTGGGAATTGTGTGCAAGGAAATCTGGGTGTGAATGGCTGAAAGGGAGGAAGAAATCGTATGAGGCTCCAGGCTCTTCAGGAGAAGAAGTTGACCGTATGCTCTGCGCAGGTTCAATGGAGATAAATGTTTGCAGGAGGCAAGGAGAGATGGAAGAACAAGAAAGACAACGTAAAATTAGTGAGAGTACTTATAACCCTGTATATCGTGGTATCCAAACAATTGGTAGACGACCTGAGTATATAGGAAGCAAGAAAATAAGTGTGGAAGAAAAAATACTAGTTGCGAGAGCTAGATGCGGATCTGAGTAGCGGGGGAGAAAAGTATAGATGGGGGAACAGTATGTCAGGTGTATACTTTGTGGAATGGGCCAGGATACATTGGACCATATGGCGAATGAATGTATAGGGCTGGAAGGGGGATGGGCGCAGGAGGTTAGGAATGCGGGGAAGAGGAGAAGGATGGTTGAAAGAGAATGGCAGGGGGTAACAACAACGACTGAGGAGACGGCGGAGCGAGAAGACGAAGAAGGGGGCAACCCCATAGGACGGGGTCGAGAAGGAATGTAGTATTTTTTCTCTTTTTCTCATTAAGTTGGCTTTGTTATTGTTTTCATTTAATTTAATAAGTGTGTTTAATGTTTAGTTATATTTTAAAGTGTAATGTTTAATTGAATTATGAAAGCTACGATATAATGTCAATAAAGGTTACTTACTATTATTTATCTATGCGTTGCGACCTATACAATGTCGAGCGCAACGATAAAAAGGCGCGAAATGAGGGTATTTTGTTTTCCCGCCGAAGGAATGTGTGACTTTATAATATATTATAATTTGCAATATAATTTATAATATATTATAATATATTGTAATTTGCTCAAATATAAGGCTATACGCCGCGCCAGCGTTTTACGCTGAAAGGTCTTCTCCGCTTCGTGATCTCTGTCATAAATACCCTTCGTAGATTTCGGCATCAAAGAAAATGCCAAAACCCTCTGGGCCGATTCTTGGACATCTACATCATAAGATGTGGAAAATTTACAAAACATCATACCATAAGACGCAGAGAGAGAGAGAGAGAGAGAGAATCTAAAACTACGCAATGTTTATGAATGAGCAGATATCATTGTAAGATTTCATCTGATGTAACACGTACAACCTAAAAGACGATTATCTATAAAATATCCAAAGAACTCTGAACGAAGTCCATCAACATATCCACTTTATCTAATTATTAGTGTTCCAAACCAAGTATATTTTAACGTACTTGAAGATATGAATACATATTGTAACCTACAAGAAAACAATTTCTAAATTGTGTAGATATTTTGCTAAATTGAACATATGCGTCCGTATGTGTTGGCGTGTGCAAAACCTAAGTGCGTACACAAAACGCAAGAAAGTAATTAGCCACCGAATCAAGGAAGCACGTCTTGCTCGAGTTCCGTTGCATTGGCAATGAAATAGAAACAAAGCAATCCGTCGATTTGTCTACGATCCGAACACTAGAAGGAAGTCGAAGAAGGTACGGCGCGGCGCGCACGTTGCTGGCGCACATGCGAATGAATTTCTCCAATTATGCGAACATCCCCGCCGCTGCCGCTGCCGCAACCGTTCGCGCCAAAGTCATGGCGCGTCTATTTAATTAATTAGCGAACGCTTAATTGCGTGCTCTTGGTGTACGCCAAAGGACGCACTGATTTGGTACCACCGATCCTCTGCGAACGTGCGCAACAGAAGAACGGACTTTCTTTTTTTTATAGACGCCCGATGTATTTCATATCAATGGCTAATTAATTTACTTCGGCAGCGGCGCCGGCGGCGATTAATTAAGGCGGTTTCGTTTTCGACTTCAATAAACCGCGGCATTATTTTGTGTACCACGTCGTAGAGCACCGAGTAATTAAAGCAAACCTGTCCTCATAAACCAGTATTCTACATTGGCGAAATTAACGTACTCATTGGCTTTTTTATGATGCACAATTCCTGATAAAGTGACAAAATCCACAAAATCCGCAGCGTATCGCTGCGAAAAGCAAATTTTCGTTGATAATTTGTGCAAAACAATCGTTGGGGCTCCTGGCATTGTAATACAAACCTACTTTCGACTGTATGAAAATGTGACAATGAATCTACGCGATTCTTATTCCATAATTTCAACGGACAATGACAGAAATGTTGATTACAACATTTCTGTTTACAAACTTATATTCGAGGCACAGTATAGAGATAATATAGATTAAATTATATTAATGCAAATCTTATTCTATGAAGAAGTTAATTTCGCATTCGGAAATTTCAAGCCGTATTCAAAAATATGAATGGAATTAACATATATCACATAATCCGAGTATTAAATAGCTCCTGAATGATTATGCATATGATTTTCTATTAAAAATATTGTCACCACTTCCAGCGGTGACTTGCGTCTGGGAAAACTTGGAAAAGTTCAAAGAGACGGTCGAGAAGTGGAGACATCAGAAAGGGCAGTGTATATTGAGAGCTGACTGGCATATGGGTTATAGTGGGGGGACTGGAAGGTAAGGCGGATGAAAACGTCGAATGGCGAAAGAGGAAGTCGATGGACGAGATACCATCTTGATGAAAGGCAGTCAATGTATGGAATGGATGAGGGCAGGGTGGCTGGCACCTTCTGAATGGGTGTATAGAAGGGGACAAAGTAGCTTGCACATTCGTACAGGGGTACAGGAGTAAATCGTGATTGATTTGGTAATGATCAAGGGGATAGTAAGAGGAAATGTAGTGGAGCTGGCGGTCGGTAGAGGAGGTAGGAGGGTCTGACCACTTCCCGGTGAAGCTATAAATAGGAATACCCGGAAGGGAGAGAAGATGTGTAAGGTTGAGATGATGGATGAAGGTCAGGTGTCGTGCGTGGGGAGAATATACGTGGACATCCGGGCGATGGCCAAGCTTGAGCAGGATGAGTCCAAGTCGTTTAAGATAACGAAGGACCTAAGACAGAGCTGACCGCTGAGTCCACTGCTGTTTAATCTGTATGTTAGTGAAAAGGAAAATGTATAAAAAATGGGTCACGATGATGGGGAGGTAAGGTATGAATGCTTGCTTACGCAGGCGATTTTGTGTTATTGACTAGGGACTAGGGATTTGAATATGCATACAGGATCAGGGATATGTGAAAGGTATATTGATTGCAGGGATATGATTGTGAACATAACCAAGACTATGTCAATAGAGTTTAAAAAGGCCAGGTGAAAAGAGTAGGGTGATAGGAGAAATGAAATGGACAAGAACTGGAGAAAGTCAAAGTATTTAAATATCTAGACTTCTAATTTCTAAGTCGTCGGATGTATAGGAAGATCACGTGGCAAAGCTGTGCATGGGAAAGAGAAAATGCGAAACAGTGGTGTAAATTGTTATATTGGAATGAAAATATGGAATGTTTGTGTGAAGCCGAATTTGCTGCATGTGTGGAAGTATGGGTTTGTATTAATGAGAGGTATTGGAACAGGAGCAGACCTGGTTCCAGATAGTCATGTTCTGATAGTGGAGATCCATTCTTCAGGAAGGCGTAAGACAGAAAAGCTTAATATGATCCTCATACACCCGCCTTCTCATATACAGCTCCTACAATCCACGCGGTGGGACGGAGGTGGGACGAATATGCACTCCTGGCAAGAGCGCGATATGGAACATTCGTATCAATACAGTAATCTGTGATTCGGTTAGAGTGTTTGCAGCTGTTTAAGGGTAGGTTGTCGTTTGAGTATCTATGTGCAATGTAGGTTTGTACTTGTCTTTGTATTGAGTATTAGAGAAAAAGTCGAGACTTTGATGGCATCGTTAGATCGTAGTAATGTTTAGTTTAGAGTTATTTTAAGAAAATGTATTCAAGCCAGATATCTCCTGCACCGATTTGTTATATCCAATAAATAAAAATTCTCGAGTCAATGCTTCGATGCCATATGCAGGCAAGTGGAAGTTGCCCCATGTTACAATTGAAAAGAGTAAGGATAGTAAGTAAGCTTGTTTATGGTTTTTATGGATGAAAGTCTTGACCTAAAGCTGCCAGACGAAATTCTTAAACTAAACGTAATAGTCGAATGTTAAAAGTTGGGGAGGAGTTTCGACACTCGTATTTAACTTCAACCTTAAAGTACCCCAATTCTTCATTGTGTTGCAAAGTGCTTCACGAATCAACAAGTCCTATGAAGTAAACGACTTCGACCTTCAGTAACAAAGATACATTTTTTGTTGCTGTTTGCACCAAAGGGGTTTGTGCCAAAGTAATTATCATCCACTTCCAATATTTATATATTTTTCCCATGTTAAATTAACATTTACAATTTATCAAGTAGTTGGAATTAAAAAGGAAAGAGAGAAATTCCGAACAATTTTGCAACGGTTTTGCATACTCTCATTATTACTCCTGATAGGAGGGTCTAGGAATTGGTTCAGGAAAGTTTTCCATGGTTACCATACCAAAGTAAAGCACAGGGAATAACATGTAACACGAGTTACACTTGTATTATGATACCTCGTGCAATAATTAATTATCAACATTTATAAATTCTACTCATAATCTTAACAAGCCATTTTGAATATGTTTCAGTGAAATACAGTTTCGTACAATAAGGAACTGTATTAACATATTTCAGCGTTAGGAAAACTTTCCTACAAAAATTCCTAGACGTTGCTATCAGCTGCCTTCGATTGCAAGCACGAGTAGCCGCCAGACGAGGAGCATTCCTAATCGACACAGCATCGAAATGCGATCTCGTTTATTTCGATTATCGCCTGTCAGTCTCGGAAAGCCGACCACACAAACCCAATTCGGAAAATTCCACTGCGTCTCCGCATGCTAGGCAACAGCCGCCAGAAGTTCGGTGAGAAAAAAAAAACATCACAAACAATTTTGCAATTTTGCGCGCGGATGCTGCGTAATCGCGGCTCGGCAATTTCACAACGGACGGAGCTTGCTTGAACACATTGGCATCGGCGTCCGACGATAAATTCGATAACCGAATGAGGAAATGTGCGTCATTGCGCGCTTCAGCGCGTCATTAAACTTCGAAAAACGCGCTCGAGATTCGTGTATTTAGGGCTAGAAATGTGGGCCGGAACCCACAGCAACGCACAACGGGTTGAACGGAGTGAACGTCCAGCGCAGACCAATCACTCTCGCAACTCACGTCTTGGGCGCGCAAGGTGCAGCATCACTTGCCACGATTTCTTTCCAATTCGACCCACTCTATTCAAATACCGTGCAACTAGACATGGAAAAGTGCAACGGGTAAGTAAACTGCAATACAACTGCCTAAATCGTTTCCCACCTGAACCAAATCATTGAATACGTAATAAAGATAGCAACACTTACAAGAAACAGGTATTTTCAATTAGACTTTGGCAAAGACGTTTTCATGTGGAAGAAAAGTAGAATCTTTGCAAGAATGCTTCTTTAACCTGGAAATACGGCAATCTGTTGCCGCTTTTAGAATAACTTTAGGAAATTAACACGTTTCTAATGTGATTAATTAGATTGACTCTATTCAATTATTCAGTGTGTCAAATGTTCGGATTTGCCAATGAAACGAGGTTATTAACACCAATTTATATGGAATTAAATAGTCTCACAATCCTGGAGAGAACTTTGAAAGAAGAAGTATTTCAGAATTTTCTGAAATCTGAAGTTCTTTCCTATTATCGATATGTGATAATATAAATATACCAATAATCAAGGATTTTTTAAAAGTGGAAAACAACCAGGTGTGCGCACATGTAGTTAACCTAGAAATAATGCGTCTCCTCGGAACTGTTTGGGGACTAACTCAACGCATTGCGTTGTAATAACGACCCGTGAATAATGTCGACACGTGCACGAAACTAAAATATTCTTGATTGTGTTACAGAACGTCGTCCAAGATCATCGACGGCAAGAAGATTTCTGCCGACATTCAGAATGCGATCAAGAACGAAATTGACGCGTGGGTGGCGGCGGGCAAGAAGCGGCCGGCATTACGCGCCATCCTCGTCGGTGATGATCCGGCAAGCTGTACGTACATCAACAAGAAGATGATTGCGTCGCGCGAGGTGGGAATCGACAGCGACACGGTGCGCTTGCCGAGCGACATTTCACAAGAGGCGCTTGTCGCGAAGATCGACGCACTCAACGCCGACGCGAACATCGATGGCATCCTCATTCAGCTGCCGGTGCCGGCACATATCAACGAGCGAGAGATCTGCAACGCCGTGCACGTCGACAAGGACGTTGATGGATTCCACGTGACGAACATTGGCAAGCTGGTGGCGAATATGGACACGTTCATTCCAGCCACATCACTGGCTGTGATTGAGTTAATTAAGATGTAAGTTTGGTTTTCGGTATGTGAGTGTTGATTAATAATTGCATTTTCATAGAATTGGTATTGATACGTTCGGTAAACGTGCCGTTGTCTGCGGGCGTTCGAAGAATGTTGGACTGCCGATCTTTCAAATGTTGCACGCCGATAGTCGCAATGAACTGCCTGGTTTAGAGGCCACAGCCATCATGTGCCATCGACACACGAAGCCAGAAGATCTTGTTTCTTATTGCCAATCCGCAGATATTATTATAACTGCCACAGGTAAAATTAGCTGCGCGTTGTAATAATCGTCTGCAATAATATCCCTATTTTGTTTTGACTTGACTGAATCATTTGTTGCAACTTAATCTGAAATTTCCATGTTTGCCGTACAATGTACGATTCTAGATTCTAAAATTTCACACCCGAATGTGTGTATTTTTTCTTGTATTCTTAGAATTAGCATCCTCGTCGATCTCTTCATTTTGTTTATGATTATAACTTAAGCAAATCAAGGGCGTATTTGATTAATAATTGGTATTTTCATTAGGTGTACCTGGATTAATCAAACCAGAAATGGTGAAACCTGGCGCATGTATTATCGACGTTGGTCTTACGCGGATCACCACCCCGGAAGGCAAGTCGAAACTCGTCGGAGACGTCGACTATGATGGTTGCTTCGAGCGCGCTGGATATATTACGCCGGCACCAGGTGGAGTCGGTCCTGTTACTGTCGCCATGCTCATGAAGAACACGTTCAAGGCGTGCAAGAACTTTGAAAAATTGCGAACCACCCAGCAATAGGTGCCATAATCATATTCCACCCAGATACGATGCAACCCATATTTCGCCACAGTGACACTTTGTTCATACAAGTGTAATTAATTAACTAACTTAAAAATCGTTTTGTACTTAAGCTAAAGAATGTTGTAGATGCCTACAATTCAATGTAATTGAAATAGATTAAGTAGTATGTATGAATGTTACGATCTGCTCTGAGCTTGCGCAATTGCAATGCCAATGTGCAATTTGTTGTGAAACAAATGAATAAATAATTTTTGTAATGTTCGACTTTTTGTAGTGCAGAAGCTCTGAGAGAAACTGTCACTGTAAGTCACCAACAGACTGACACTCTTGGAGAAAATGGTCTGATTACATGCACGACTAAATATGTCAAATAGAAGACTATAGATTTATGGTCACAATCACTCCTGAAATATTACATTTCAGAATATTGATTTATATTGTTTATGGAGGTGCATATATATTCAAAATAATCTGTCTAAAACAATCTCGTTCGCTATGTAATTTCGCTTCGCCATTAGATTCAATTAATGTTTCTTCAGTTCCGCCGGCATGTTCCTGCTTGCAAGTCCATTGATAAAATGTGGTACAATCACACAGTTGGACATCTTAAACAACGGACTATCCAAAGGCAGCGGTTCGGGCATGGTTACATCAAGACCGGCGCCGTCGATACACTTATCCTACAGTGATAAAAATTGCGTTCTTCTTCATTCTGACCAAACGCCTCCGCGTTAAACATATCCTGCGTCTCCTTGGGGGACGTGGCATTGCAAATGACATAGTCGCTCCGCGCCAGCAGTTCATCGAAGCTGACCTTCTGTGCGGCGTTACCTTTTCACGCATACCTCGCTCCGATTGGGGGCACGTACGCTTATATCCGTTGGAGGATTAAAAGTAATGCGACCGTAATATGAAAAGTTTGACGGTCACTGACATTCACGTTTCTGTTCAAGGTCACACTCAATGTCAACGTCGCATTCCACCGCAATAACGTTCACTGTAGTTTTACCCAAAGAAAATGCCTAAATAGAATCTCAAGTTCCATGTTAACTCGTGTTCACTCAAAAGCCCGCCTCACAGATGAGGGCGCTTCAATCGTCGCTTCGAAACCTCCCCTCCACAGTACTACTATTCATTCGAGTCATATTTTTCAATGTTGAAACAGCAAAAACAATGTAAAGACAAAACACATGAATCTTGTGAAAGTTTTATTCAAAAATAATGCATAACACGAAGAGTAGTAAATATAACAATATACATATTTTCATCCCTTTGCACCTTTATTAATATTTTTCGGGATACGTATGTATGCAAATCTGAAAAGAATATATGAGTACATTTAGAATTCATTGTAGTATGCATAGGTTAATTTTTACCTTAATCGGAAATTCAATGTAAGCAATGCGGTGCACTTCAGGTGAATGTGGAAGACAATATTGCTTAGGCTCATAATGCCTGTACAATTTTCTACCGGTTTGTCTTTGCTGTTGGTTACATCGCTGCCAATTATGCTCTGCATCCACTGATGGATTTGCTTGAAGAAATCTATGCAGGAAATTACCTGGGTCGTGTTGGCCGCTGGAGACAACGCACTTCTATCTCATCACATGAATGAGTTTCAAAGTATTTAACTAAAATCCGGGGTTGCATTGTTAAAATTGTCAAAAACACAAAAACGATGCCCCACGCTGGCTTAATAATTTGCTGAACTAGCGCAATTAGCACGCGGTACCCGTCCCGCGTACTGTAACGAATGTGGCACAGATCATATGGTAAATGACATTTAATAATTCAAAGTCACCACGAAAAACACGGAGGTGAACGCAGCGCTCCCTTGTAGGAGTTTGTCGTTCAGTGAACCAGATTCCCCATAAAGCTTTAAACTCTCTTCATTCCTCTATGGCTTTACACAAATGAAAAATGATTAGGCACGCAAGGTTATATCAAAGGAGTGCATGTATTTCAGACAGTATCGAAGTATCAACAGTATAGTAATCTGTGGTATCGAAGGTTGAAAGTGTTTATCGTGTCTTGGAAACACCGACTTATCTTTCAATGAAATAATTCATTTTCAACAATAGGCAAATTTTATGGAGCTTATGCTTATGTGGAACATGTGCAAGTAGCGGACAAATCGTGTCAATTGTCTGCGTGACCATATCAAAGCATAACACGCATACGCAAAATATCGATAAGTCGATTCATTTCGATATTAATACGTTTTCACACCGCTAGGTATAAATCTAGGAAGTTTTGGTAAGTGGACTAACAGCGACTGCGGTGGATTCTCTTTCAAAATGCATGAAATTTGGAAGTTTGCAACTCAATTGTTCATAAGATTGATACATTGTTTTGTGTACAACTGTCATCAATCCGGTACTACAGTCTCAACGATCAGTCATATTGACCGTATCTCAAACATCGTCCTTTGCCCCTGCTGCGAGTTTCGTGAAATAAAACTGCAGTTTCCTCAGTTTCTTCAGTGGTATTTACTGAGGGAGTGTAAATACCACTCACAATCAGAATAGAATCACTGTGGATCGATTGCTTCATCGTCGTATTCATCTTTAAACAAACACATTATTATTTTTATAACCCAGCAATATAGAATTTTATTTGCCAGCTCAATGCAGCAGAGTGTTCGTTTAATCCGCACGTCAATTTTACCCATACGACGTTATACAATGGGTGACAAACCAAGAGTTTTCCTAACACGACAATTGGATGACGCCGCTTTGAAATACCTGAGCGAGAAGTACGTATTTACCTATTGTTATAATTAAAGACCATTCAGTTTACTTGAATAAAGTCAGTTTTCATTAATAATATATCAATGATAATAATGATAAATTGAGTTCTTCTTAAACATGACTTTTTTTTGGTGGGTGTTCAGCTGTGAATTGACATCCTACAAGGGTCCAGGAGCCATACCACGTGGTGAATTGCTGGAGAACGTTGCCGACGTGGACGGCCTGCTCTGCCTGCTGACGGAGCGCATTGATCAGGAGCTGCTCGACGCCGCGCCCAAGTTGCGCGTCCTGTCGACAATGTCGGTGGGCTTTGATCACCTCAATCTGCCGGCGCTGCGGGCGCGCGACGTGCGCATCGGCTACACGCCTGGCGTTCTCACCGACGCTACCGCCGAACTGACCGTCGCTCTAGTGCTCGCGGTCGGGCGGCGTATAGTCGAGGGCGCGAAGGAGGCGGCGTGTGGCGGCTGGTCGACATGGTCACCGTACTGGATGTGCGGTCAAGGCATTACGAACATGACAGTGGGTATCGTCGGACTAGGTGCGATCGGACAGGCGGTGATGGCACGCCTCGCCGCTTTTTGCCCCAAGGAGCTGCTGTACTGCAGCCCCAATCAGAGAGAGGCGAGTGAGGAAAAGTACGCCGCGCAGAAAGTCAGCTTCGACGAGCTGCTTGCGCGAAGCGACTATGTCATCTGCAACGCCGCGCTCACCGACGAGACGAAGGGTATGTTCAATGCGGAGGCGTTCGGTAAGATGAAGAAGAACGCCATTTTTATCAATTCTGCACGTGGCGGCCACGTCGACCAGGATGCGCTCATCAAAGCACTGGAGGATAAGTGTATCGCCGGTGCCGGTCTTGACGTAACCATGCCCGAACCGCTGCCGTTGGACAGTCCGCTGTTCAAGATGCCAAACTGTGTCATTGTACCCCATATTGGTAGCGCGACGTATTTGACTAGGAATGCCATGGCGATGTTGGCGGCGGAGAATGTTATCAATGGACTTGCAGGCAAGGACATGCCAGCCGAACTGAAGCAGAATTAATTGAATCCAATGCAATAACGAGTCGAAATTCTATACATTGTTGAATTGTTTTAGACCGATTATTTTGAATACATTATATACCTTCACAATATAATTTAATATTTACTCATTAACAGATCATGGATTTTAAAACAAGACGTTTGATGAATGTTAGACATTAATAATTACAATTTAACATTTCTGCATTTATAGGAGAGAATTCTCGGTCAATAGATCAATTTTGTGTCATGCCTAGACAATAAAAGAGTGGCCTCCTCTTTCAAGGTTTTCGTCCACTGGTCATTCCAAGAGCTCGCCATTAGTTCGTTACCTTCTTCTGTATCCTGAAGCAGGAGATGTAGTAGCTTGATATTATCACGCTGTAGGGGTGTGTGCACGCCTCGTTGAAGATTTGCAGTTGACCAGGATACCTTCTCCCGAACCTAGATAACATGTGGGACTCGCTTGGTAGCAAGCGTGACGGACCGGTTAAGATCGATTGGCTAATAAAATAACGACGAGCGGAATATGTTTCAAAACGAGTGTATATTCAAGATAACAAAAAATAGGCAAGGTTACAGATATGCGAACATTACAAAAAGACTCACCAATAAGTAACAGGTATATTGCGTTTACATGTTATCAAAGATAAAGTAATAGGAGTTGGCGCTTCTTGTTGCTCGATGCTTGTAGTTTGGTAGCTTGGTACTTGGAGGGGATACTTGCAGACACCCGGCCAGTTGTACACACTTAAATACTTAGCGACGACTAAATTCTTTCGCACTAATTTTTGTTGATGACCATGTGATTCCGCACCAACCGCCATTAATTTGTGAACCCGACAATCTTTGACAACTGCCCTGCAACTATACGCTGGGTCATCGGGGTCTTCCCCGACGTCATTTCCTTCTTAGCGCGTTTACCATCCGAATCAAGTATTTCGCTACCGAGTGACGCCCAGTCGGAGCCGACTCGCGCGCAATCAAATATTCTAGAATGTTTCGAAAAAACGCCGAAGGATTTGTGACTTTAGCACCTTACTCGTTGCTTCGAGTCTCGGCACGTGCAGTGCCTAATCAGCAGCTTGAATCGGACTACTACGTAGGACCAGATTGTCGAAATTGTAGGACCAGATTATCGGTTATTCCGACGTTTAGACTCAACATGCAACATAATATTTATTAATTTTACTCCATGTTCCCACGGCTCATTGAAATTTGTATGTGATTCTTTTTGTACCTTAATGAACAATACAGTTGAAGCCTTTTCGTGAGAAATGCCCCTTGTGCACGACGATTCCAGCTCTTTTACCACTCTCAAAAGATAAATATCTATAGTCTTATCGAATATTAATCTTTAAACTAAATATAACAGCAGAATTGTACAATGAAATGAAACTATATCAACTATAGCAAAATGGGACTTGAACATATTGTTAGTGGTGTGATTAGTTTGTCTAGGATAATTTGATATAATGATTTATGATACAAGCTGTATGAATGCGACAACAAGGAATAAGCTACCATTATCATTACGACGAGACTGATCTTATAACTAATAATAACACAAATACATTCAATTTATCTGTATTATGTTCTTCTGGTCAACGGAATTCATCATAAATCACATTCATTCTGTTAGTATCGATTATATCATGTATCATCTATGGATTTATGATTTTTATGTATGATCTTGTTGCGCATACCGCATACGTCACGAAACGTCATTTTGTAACTGACGTAATGTATCTGAAATGATTGTTGCGTTCAAACTACACCAAATATTTAACCTAAAATAATGCAAAATTCTATGTGTTGTTTGATTCTTCTCTCTACGGTTCTTCTATGTAAGTAGTAAGAAACATTTCCTTGCGTCTAGCTCTTGATAACCCATTTGGTAAGCGCACGACACTTGCAGGTAGTACAATAATCGCTGATGATGGCCAGCAGCCAATACCAGACCAAACATCTGACATTCCAGTCGATGTGCCACTGGTGGCGTCCATGGATCCCCCGCCCGAACCACCCCTGATAGTGGCGAATTCAACCTTAACGGGGGCGGTGGTTGTGCCAGCGGAGAAGACGCCGACGGCGGGCAATCAGACCGCTGAGGTCGGCGTCAACGCCACGCAGAAGCTCGCCAACTGCCTGCTGAAGCAGGGCACGTCGCAAGTGCAGATCGTTAACGACACCGAACTGATGCAGTTGCTGCAGGCGAATCCGAACGTCACCGGCAAGGACGTGGCGGCGCACTGTCTGTGCGTACTCTTCTACTCGAAGCATTGCACGTTCTCCAGCCTCGCGGCGCCGCACTTCAACGCGTTGCCGCGCGCCTTCCCCGATCTGCGTATGGTCGCTATCAACGCCGTCGCCTACCACATGTTCAACACACAGAACGGCATCGTCGGCGTACCGTCGCTGCTGCTGTTGCACAACGGCAAGATTATCGACAAGTTCAACGAGAGCGACTACACACTGGAGCAGTTCTCGCGCTTCATCACGAAGAACACGGGCATCGCAGCTGCGGAGAAATCGTTCGTGATGTCGTCGGACTTCGCCGGCCCGGTGGCCAGCTCGCCGACGAAGGAGACGGACGTGCTGCTCGTTGCCTCGTGGTGCTTTATCCTTTTCTGTGCCATCTACTACTTCAGCCGATCGTATTGCTGGCGTTGGGTCGTGGAGTTTGTCCAGCGTAATTGGCGAGAGAGTGCGGCACACGCGCAGCATGAGCATGTGGAATAATCTAATATATGCGACATGTTTCTATTAATTATTATTATGTGTCTGTGTGATTTGCAAATAAAGATGATGGTTGAATTATATATGATGTATTTATTCATTGAAACAATGTAGTATTGTTTTACTTCAAAGCAATTACAAAGTTTTTATATAATTGAACTTTGAAGTAATTGCGGGAGTTTTGTTTCAATGAATAAATGCATCATATATAAAATCGGTAAAATAATCGGCACACACACACACCAAAAAAAGGTTTGTTAGCTGTCATTGTGTATGGCACAGAAATGATATGCGTCAATAGCAGAAAAGAAGACTACCCAGAAGAATATGCGACCCAATTGGTAGTAAACATCTATCTGACCATGGTACCGATAGACAATTTGTAGAGCCAGGAAAGAAGGAGGTTAATTCCTTGGACAGGGATTCCCTTCTTCTGTTTTCTGGTTCCTGGGACTATGCATATTTATAGGTATTTTGTTTGGTGATCACAATAACCTCACGACAAGGCCAATGATTATATTTGGAGTGCCCCCTTTTAGTTGTGCTAATTAAATAAGACCCAAAGTAATCATCGATCCATTAAACTAAACGATGTTATTTAATATTATATTACTAGTAGCACCCAACTTCCTCGAGTCGTACTCTACCGAGCAACACAAACTGAATAAAACGATTGAAATGATACATAGCTCAAGACATCTAATAGTAAACGCGCCTCTAATCGTTTTTCATCTATGGTAGACAAAACGTTAAAAAATAGAACAGCATTAATTTCTGATATATTGCAAAGAGTTGAACATAATTAAACATAGGCTATAGCATCATTCTCAAAAAGAAGAAATTTCCGTTGTTACAATTGTCCTTGTTACAATTTCTAATGTGATTGCAACACTTCCTGAAGAGTATTCCTCAACATAGGTCTTATGTGTGTTGTGATTAAATGATGTTCCTAATTTTCTTTTCATTGAAGTGGTAAACATACAACTTTGTGTACATTAATCCACTATTGAAGTATATTCTTCAATCTTCTAAATTAGGGGAATACATTCTAGCAAATAATCAAAGCACCATCCCGGAGCACAACCATAAAACTAAAATGGAATCGAATATTCAATCTAATCTAGTAATTTACATTCGAAACAACTTCGTTGTTGTCGATCTTTTCAAATTGAATCTGTAAAACATTTATCAGCAATATTAAAGCTCTACTGATACGATTACCAATATTTTAACAACAAGAACAATAAAAAGCTATTCTGCACCGCATATTTCTTACGTAATGTTTTTTTTTTTTTCGAATAAATGGTGGTAATTTGATTACCAATTACAAATAACAAACAAATAATGTACGTTTTTACAAGAACAAATGGATTGGTACAAAATGTGTTTAGACATTCTAATATTCGTCGAGACCTGGAAGCGGGAAACTCTCACTAAATTTGCTCACTTCCGCCTTAAGAGTATGCACCTGTTTACTGAACTCCTCGTTCTCGTGCAGCACACGCTTCCAGTCAACAAGTTTCGGGCCGGACACTACACCAACGGCCTTCGCCAGCTGCAGGCCGCGATCGATGAAGTCCACCACTCCGTCGATGTCCTTCTCGAGAAGACCACGCGTCGTGATCGCCGGCGTGCCCAGCCGAAAACCGGAGGGATTCAGCGCACTCTTGTCACCCGGCACCGTGTTTTTATTACACGCGATGTTGATCTCCTCGAGGATGTGCTCGGCCTTCGCGCCCGACACGCCCGTGCCGGTGAGGTCAACGAGCAGCATGTGCACGTCGGTGCCGCCGGTGGTGATCTTGTAGCCGCGTGATTGCAGACCGGCGGCAAGACGACGGGCATTCGCCACCACCTGCGTGGCATACTGCTTGAACTCGGGCGTGCGCGCCTGCTTCATCGTGGTGGCGATGGCGGCGATTGTGTTGTTGTGCGGCCCGCCCTGCAGGCCGGGGAACACCGCTTGATTAATGCGCGCCTCGAGGTCGTACATTACCGGCTCGCCTTTGGCGTTCGTGGAGCGGACGCCCTTGCGGAAGAAGATGACGCCAGCGCGTGGTCCACGCAGGCTCTTGTGCGTCGTCGTCGAGACAATGTCGCTGTACTCGAACGGCGACGGCGTGACGCCGGCGGCGACGAGACCAGAGATATGCGCCATGTCGCTGAAGAGCAGAGCACCGACGTCGTCCGCGATCTGGCGGAACTTCTTGTAGTCGAGAGCGCGCGAGTAGCAGCTGACGCCGGCGACAATGACCTTCGGCTTGAACAATTTTGCCGACTTCTCCAGCTGCACATAGTCGATCAGCCCAGTGGCGGGGTCTACCTTGTACGGCATAGACTCGAAGAACATCGCCGTGGCGGAGATCTTCTTCGTGGCGGTGGCGAAGCCGTGTGTAAGGTGACCACCATCCGGCAGATCCAAACCCATAATTCTGCCATGTGGCTCAGCAACAGCTGTAATTATATTGATTACAATTGTCATATGGGTATAACCTACATTTTTCAAAATGCCATCCTGTCCATAATGTTATAATTTTATACTATGATTGCAACAAATGCTTAGAAATCGCAGTAAGTGCAATCAACATGCATTGGTATGAATTATTGATAACATATCTAACTTGATATAAAGGAAAAATTTTAGAATATATTCATATCAAGACATCAATTCACAAACAAGCATTACAAAGCAAAGCAACCAACATATGAATTACCTGTGTAAACTGCAAAATTTGCAGGACTGCCGGAGTATGGCTGTACATTTACGCCCCACTTCTCTGGGTCAAGATTATACGCTTCTAATGCACGTTTCTGAGCGAGATTCTCAACCATATCGATATATTCATTACCACCATAATACCTAGAACATCAAAACCGCTTTCGCATTAAAAAAACGAAGTTGGTACAATAATTTTTGTATATTATTGTCGCCTACAAAGTTGCATTAACCTACCGTTGACCTGGCAAACCCTCCGAGTACTTGTTGTGTAATGACGAGCTGAGACATTGCAGCACCGCCAGGGTGGTGAAGTTCTCCGACGCGATCATCTCCAAGCTGCCAATCTGACGCTTTTTCTCTTTCTTCATCAACTCGTACAGCTCCTGGTCGTTGTCCCACACATTCGTGTCCAGCAATTTCTTCATGTAGCCACTCATGTTTGCAGCGGATGAGATGATCACTCGTCGGACAACCTGAGACCACACATACCCGTTCAACATTTACACCAATTACAGCTTGCCTACTTTAATTCGTACACACGTAATTTTGAGGAATTACTTTTAGGTGTTAATCAACAGGTTGTAGATACATAACCCTTCCAACGATACAAACGACGGTTAAACCGCATTGTCTGTACATAGCGAAAATTGCTAAATTGATCTTAATTATTTAGCGTTAATTTCTAATGCAGTAATCTTCAAAGGGATTGTAAAAAATGTGAGTGGGTCTTACGTACTTGGCGATGCGAATTGTGATCGTGAAATAAAATACGTTTGCAGGACGCAGCGTCCTTTAAAGTAAACGCGAATTATATTCCGTGTAATCGCAACAGAAATGCGATAACCCGGTGTGTGTTTACGAGAACGCGATGCCACACAGTAACAAACAGCGTTATTTACGTAAGTCGAAGATTGCCACAAACGCAACAACAGTACTGGTAAAACACATTGATGTTTCGCGAATGCATTTGACGAATTTAATAGAATACGTGTATTGAATTTGTCATTCATTAATTACGGTATATGATTGGTAATTAATAAGTAGACGAAGTTTGTCGGGCTCGTAACGTACTTACCGGTGTTGCAAAGAGTTGTGCAGTAAGGCAGGTAGCGCGGGACAGCATCTATGAAACCAGTTAACGTAATTGACTCGCCACACACCAGAAACACGCAAACGAGTATTTTTCCGAACGAGATGCGCGCCAAACTGGACCGCCCTTGCGACGCGTTGAGTGTATTTCGAAAAAGAAATAAACCGCTCGGCACATTCATTTAAATCGGCCGCGGGAGTGTAACCTTTATTGCGATGGGTCAACTCGTTAAATCCTATCAGTGCATCGCGTCGTTCGCACTATCAGCAATTATTGCGTTTGTAGATTGCGCAATTGTCCACACCACATAAGCATCCAACAAACGTTAGAATATTTTTCCAGCTGATGTACGCACGCATCATTCGTACCAGAGTAATCTGTGTTCGTACGCACGTCGAGCTTTTACGGTAATCACATACTAGCCTGTTTGATTTTAGAAATGTTTTTTTAATGGGCATTGCCAGACTAACCGGAACAGGTGGCCCTTTGGAAAGGGAGCTGCTACTATTATAGCGGTCTTAGCTCTACCCTTAGAATAAGGGTTGATACACCTCGGGACCGCTACGGAAGCATTTCTTCGAGGTTTATTCCCTTAACCCGTTTGTCTGGTGGTTATTCCTTCTGTTTGAAAATTTTCTCACAGAAGGAGATTACCGCAAACCATGCTTTTTCGCAGGCAATCATCCTGCCGCTCAATTGTTCGGGACTCTCAGCATGTCTAGGCGTTGGGTGCTCCATGCAGGACAAGAGGTCAAAGTAAGCTCGGCACTGTCTGGAAACGGCCAAGGAGCAGTATCGGCATGTGTCGTCTGGGCGTTTTCCGATGCGTTTGAAATACGCGCCGAATACCCCACGCCCCGTCATCTTTTGAGTCAGGTAGAAGTTACAGGTCCTTAGGGGTCTGTCCATCTAACCATGTACGGATATCCGGAATCCACCGCTTGACCCACTTCGATGTTGTGCCTTTCTTTCATCGCTCCTCCCAGCTGGATACTATATCTGCTATCGCCGTGTTATTATCTTGCTTCTTTTCGTGGTATCGCTGATTTCGCTGTTCCACTAAGAGATCCGCCGGTGGTATGCCTGCTAGTACCTCTGCTTCTTCCGTGGAGATCGTGCAGTACGCTCTGCTGGTACCTAGTATGCACCCTCTGACGGCATTTCGCAGCTTAGTCCAGTTGGACTTCGCGTTGAGTCTATGTGCCCAGGCGGGTGCTGCGTAAAGTAATTTGGACTGTGCCACGGAACAAATTACTCGACCTGCTGCATCTCCACTCCCACCCAGCTTCGGGAGTAGTCTGGCCACCCTTGCGTATGTCACCCTTGTTTGTTGGCATGCATTTGTTATGTGTTTTGTGCATCTTGGGTTAGCATCATTGGAAATGTTGGAAGGGAATTTATTCGCCAAACAAATATTCACGGGCCATATGAAATTGTCTGGCGAGAACCGTAGTTTGGACACCTCTACTTATATCGTTCTTGTACCGATCTTGCATATTATAGGGGGCTAGTGAGGGAACTCACTGATTTACTGTCATGCTTCAACTACCTAACATGAAATTTAGGTCATTTATAAACCTTGGCTAATATCCCACCCACTTCCTCGGCCAGTAGATACTGGCTGAGGAAGTTGCCAAGGACAACCTCCAAACCTTTCGCAGATTGACACGAGTAGACCATGTGCTCGGACGCCTCCGCATCCTCGTGCATATTTCGCAAGACTCCTTTGCCATTTTTTCAGATGGTACCTTAGGACACAATGTCCTGTCATGAGTCCAGTGAATGTCTTTAACTCGTTTCGTGATGGTTCGGGTACCTTTTGGTTATGAGGTTTTAGTAGACATGTTGTTTGCCTCATATCGGGTGTATGATGCCAATGTCTTTGTATTACCTTCTCTTCCTAAAGATGAAGCTCTCTCTATCTCTCTCCCATCCAACAATGACGAGTCCACAAATGGGTTCTGGTCCAATGAACTTGGTTCGTGTTCTTGTCTTGGTTAGTTTATCAGCCATGTCGTTGCCCGGTATGCCTTTGTGGCCTCATGTGGGCAGCACGGTTGTTCTTAGCCTGTTTTGAAATTCCCACATCGTCTTGGCCAACTTACAAAGTCTTTTAAGCGCCTTCAGTAGTACCTGACTGTCCGAGAATATGATGATGCGAGCGCAACAGGAACGCCTCCGTACGAAGTCTCGGGCGCACACGTCAAGGGCAATCGTCTCCAATTCCAGTATCGCTGGGCTATGTCCCAGAGCCATATGGCTTTTGTACGCATGGTTTGGAGTAAACATTCCAAAGCCAGTGCTTGGAAGTATCGGTGTACCAAGCAGGGGTTTCTCTTCCAAACTCACGGACTACTTCGGAAGATTCGATCATGAATGACTCTTCAAAAAGCAGCTTTTTGGCATGATATCCAAAGGCTGCCGCGTCTGTGATTTAAGATATCAAGTTGACACTTCCTGTCACCTGACAGCGATTTGTTTAGTTGGTGGGTCTTGTGAATTCCTCGTTTCCATCTCTTGAGCACTTTTGAGATGCCCATTATCTCAGCCAACTCGCATAGCAGTCGTCTCACACGAGATTTTGCCCGAATCGGACGGAGCGGGACCACATTGAAATAACAATACATTTATAAGCACTTTCATCATTTTCTCTTCCAATCAAAAAACATGTATATTTACACGAGTAGGTTACATTTCCATACACAATTCAATTGTAAATATTCATTGCAATTATTGGAAAAATCTACGCATATATAGTCGTCGCAATATGCGTAAACTAAGTCATACCACAAACATGCATGGTTTATCTGCCATCTACAACTTGTTGGAAAACAAACGCAAATTGCTTAAAAGACAATGTAGAAACTTGTAAATATAGAACGAAAATAATATATGTAATACACACTGCCATTCTCTGATTTGTCCCATGTTCTACACGAAAGGAGCGTATTTCAAAGGGGCTAAAATGAAGTCGGGATTTGTACTCTGTTGTGACTTCATGCAATTTAAAATGTTTCATTTGTATCGTTAAAACGTTGATTACAGGTCAAATATTTCTAACTTTCCACAGAACCCTAACCCTTATTCACTGTACATTCGATAATCTGTTTCAAACATCGGCCGAACTCCTCAATTATTTCTCGTTTTGTGATTTCCTCCGATTGCGCCATATCCTCAGCGTTTTTCGCCATCGATAATAGACACTGACTTGTTGCTTCAATAACCGCGCCATTAATGTAACTTGACGGCTGTCTGTAATAAAAATAAACAAACATGTATTTCATAAAAACTATACATTGATTTTCAAAGGTGAAACTTTATATGGTTCTCGATTAAAAATTGTAATCTCGTCCTAATATGGCGAAATGCATTGTAAAGGAATAGATTGATTTGTAAATTTGAATTTTTTTTTGTATTATAAATTTCATCACGAGAATAACGTCGAAGAGGCAAATCGAAACTAGGCATGATATACTTTCACTATATTGGAACATTTTGTTATACATTGCAAATATTAATTTATTATGAAACTAGTACGGTTACGTTCAGCTATTTTTTGGTGTGATTTTCAAAATCTGAGGCCGCGAAGAAAATCGCAAAAAATCACGGACATGCATATTTGTCTTGTGTATTTTTTGTAATATTTTAATGAGACTTATAGATGCTATACTTTTTTTCCGAGAACACCGGACATAAACTATGGCCGGGTCCACAGGCCGCGAAGGTAATAGCAAAAATTACTGACAAGGAGAGTGTTCCAATTTTCCAACACCAAATTGAATGAAACTTTTTGTACGTATAGTACATATATAGAAATAATTTGTGTTAATGGGATTTTATGCCGTTTTAAGTCGTTTGTCCAAAAAACATTTCAAAGTTTGGTATATATTGCATTAACAGCAGCATTGCCTGTATACTCGCGCGTGTACTCGCGGCAAGCGCGCCAAGGTCGGTTTACATGCAGGCGTGTTGACGATACGCCACGTTATTCGTATATACGCGAATGGTGCTGTTGAAGCAACATATACGCAACTGTGATTTTTTTTTTTGGGCAAACAGCTCAAAACGGCATAAAATCCCGTTAACACAATTTATTTCTATATATGTACTACACGTAGAAAAAAAATCATTCCAATCCGTGTTGGATAATTGACACACTTTCCTTGTGAGTTGCACATTTGTATTGACCTGAGTGATCTAAGCAACACTCAGAAGTTTTGTAAATAGGTCTTGTAGTTAACTTTAGAGCGGTTTTTAAATTACCGTTTTCAAGAATTAATCTGGTATCAGACTCATACTTATATTAAAGTATGCAGCAACAAAAACACTTTGGTCTGGAGACACAACTGTGTTGTACTGACAAGGAAATTCTTGAAATCTACTTAAAAATCTCCATACTACAAAAGGCGAGAAGAAAACGAAAGGAACAGTTTTGCCACTTCCGCCCCATTCATATAAAAAATGTCTGAATTTCCTATTCTCGCTATCATAAATGTCTCATGTGGGAGTGTGAGTAAGAAGAAATAAATCTATCAATGATACTTCGGAACGTTGAAAACAAGACAGCGTAGAACCATCGCGACGGGTTGATACCACAGATTTCATTCAAGCAGAAGCACGCTCGCAATTTGAATGCAGGAAAAATCGTGCTTAGAAAAGCCACGCTACTCTCTTGGTAACAAAGTCGCAATAGAGACATAGACACAAGTTTTATGTTGAACAAATATTACATTGTCTTAGGTGAATTCTTTATACGCTATAATAAAATGTGTGCAACGTAGAGCAGTAATTTTGTTAATATGTGTGACTTACTTTGCTAGTGATTTCCGTTTCACATTCGCATCGACGGGTGATTTTTTCGAGGATGGTGGTGTGTTCATATATCCAGCAGCTACGTTGATGCTTCCATCCAAACGCGCCGTGCTCCTGGACTCGGCAATATTCCCTGCAATCGCCAGCGGCGGACTCTCCACGTTCATACACCCCATGCACTTACAATTACTCGAGCACGCAATCTTCGCTTCGTAACATTCACAGTAGTTCTTCAAACATCCGGACCGTTTGCAATTGCATCCTTTCGTGTGTTTGCGAATTGCAGCCTCCCCCGTCTCCTTACCTTTGCCAATTTTCGGCCGAAAGGCGTTCGGATTTCTCTCGAGACAATTCTTAATCGCACGCTGGCGCTGCTCCTCGTTCTCAATATTATTATAGCAGTTCATGCAATTGCACATGAAGCAGAACTCGCCGTTGGCAAAGCAATCACAATAGAGTTTCAAACATTGCGACTTGGCACAATTGCACGGCTTACGCGTTTTGATACCGTTCGATTCCATTGTGAGATCAGGGGAGGCGATCTTCGGTACAACAGCATCGCCGGCTGTATGTCGTGCCGTTGCCACAGTGGCGGCACGCGGCGTCGACGTTGCCGGTGTGACGAGGGACGTCGTCGATTGGGCACGCGGCGATGTGATTGTCAGCGTGCGTGTCACACCCACCGACGATGATGGCTTCGCCACCTTGATAATCTGCTTGGTGGGCGTCAACGCCGCCGCTGATGCGGCGACAGTGGGCACCACTTTAGCGGCGGCGACTTTCGCAATCGCCGTCGGCGACGTCGTCAACGGCGCATCCACCGACTGCGTCGTCGTCACGAACTTGATGTATTGCATAGCCTTGCCGGGTATCGTGATTTGGTGGACTTGTCCCGCCTGCCCACTGGGCATCTGAATTATCTGGCCGGGTAGGATATGTGTGGCGGTGGCGGCCGCCGTGGCATTCGTTACGTTCGCCGGCTTCAGATAGATGCGCTGTGGCTGACCCGCCTTGGCCGACGTGGATGCTGCTGGACCAGTAGCCGCCAACTGCGGAGCGGGCAGAATCTTCGCGGGCGGCCGCACCTGTGGGATGATCTTAATCGCCTTCGGTTGGCCGCTCATCTTACTCATTACGATCTGTTTAGGCGCATGTGCATGCGGGATAATCTTCGCGCCGCTGAGCAGGCCCATCTGCTGCACCTCGCTGAGCGTTAGCTGCTTTGTGGCGGTGGCAGGAAGCAACTTCACAGGCGAGTCCGATGACTTTTGCAGAACCATGATTTGCTGTGTGGCTTTGCCATCTGCTAAACATGCCAAGAGTTACACACATGCAAGTGAACAGGTAGAATCGAACAAGCACGTGGTAAACATGATTCGTTTGTTTCTAAATGAAATCAAGGTATTTCTATGTATCTATCTTTGATTGACTCTGACAACATGCATGATTTCATTATGCCACTATGAAAATGAAACCAATTAGTAAATAAATAAATGCATACCAAATGTTTTCGTTAATGGTTTTTGTACATATTTCTTCATGACGACTTTCTTTGGTGCGGCAATTGAAAATTTCGGTGATGGTTTGATACTTATCGGTTTTGCAATGCTCAAATTTGAGAGATTCAAGCCTTGTGTAGTGCTAAGGAGTTTAATTTGTTGCCCAGCTCCAGCACCTAGAAAGAATGTTCGCATTTTAGTTATTTTCTTTACTTCCTTTATTTACGATCCTGCATTCGGTTCCTACTTTGATGGGTCCGCATATTTTCTCATTACTTTCTTTTCCATATGACAGCTTCTTCTTTTCGGCATATTCTCTATTAAATCAATGCATTTTTGCATTGCTATTTCGGTCCCATCTTCATTTAATTGTACTTCTTGATTTACTATTTGATTTCATTCTTTCTTAATTGTGCCTTAAGCATAATTTCTGTGTGACATTCTTACTCATCCTGCCCTGTTTCGAATTTCTTCATTTTTTTTTTTGGTTGTGAACGGTAATTTTACATATCACCTACATACAGTTTGATTTTTTACCATTACTTCTGTTCCCTTAAAGGTTAACGAATGCAACAAAATAAAAATAAATAATAATAAGATACGAATGGCACAAGTTTTAATAACGTAACTTCTATCAGACTGTCAGAAACAAATTCAGTTGGTTCATTAATTATTAAGTATCGGAAAGAAACAATTGTTCGTACACAAGAAGAAATGCATACCTTGAACTAAGAGCAATTGTTGACCAGCGATTGGTTTGAAGGAAACAGGCAATTTTGTCGGCTTCGGTGCGATTGTAAGTGGCCGCAGTGGCGGTATGGCCACCGTTTTGGGCGGCTTCTCCGTGTGCACCTCCACTTCTTCACCTTCATCGACTGCCTCCAGCGTGAGAACCTCCTCGGTAAGCTCATCGGCGCAGCTGTTGAAGGTCAGGTCCTCCAGGTGCAGGCTCTCGGCATCGGTTGCGTCCTCCTCCTCCTCTTGCTCATCCACCCCGGTGTTGCGATCGTCATCCGCCGCCTGCACTTGCACCACTTCTTCTATCTCGGCGAATGTTTGTAGCTGTGCGGCGAGCTCACCGCTGGCCTCCTCGATTTGCAGGCACTCGACCTGCTCGACTGTAACGGACAAGCATACAATTTGAATCTGTACGGCTGCTACCTAACCTAATTCCCAACGGTGCTCAGGCATCACGTTGTTACTGACCTGTGGTCGACGCCATCGTGGCGCTATTCATCGGTCAGTCTGGAACTCTTGGTGAGCAGTGTTCGTTGTTACAACAGCGGTACGCTGTTTGTTGCTTGGGATGCCAATTCAGTGCCTAGATCCACTAGATCATCATAGTGCATCTGGCGCTGCTTCTGCGCCGCGCCTGCCAAAGAGGTGTGATTTGATTTCAATTCGCTGTGGAGGGTATTCTCGAAAAAGGCACAATACGCCAATGCTTGTGGTTTGGACTTCACGGTAAGCTTATACTTATTGTACTTTCGCGCTTTTCCGATTGAAACGCAACGATGTCGATGTCAACAAGTTTTGTTTGTTTACAGTGTTGCCAGAGGTGAAATAGTTATCGACAATTTCTAGATTCATTAAGGCGAAAACGATAGACTCTACTTAAATATAGTTTTACATGCAACAATAAGAAATATTGATAACCGTTTTAAGATAAGATTTTAAATAATAGTATGTGCTCATAACTTTTAAATAGACTTGGTTAGATAAATTCGTTTAGCAGTGTTGCCATTGCTTCAAAATTAAATTTTCAAATATGCATACTTTCCCGTTTCCTAAAAAAACGCAATGAGAAATTGCAACTCATACGAATGAGGAAAGGGCATTCCATGCGAGTACTTTTTATGAATATTAACAACGAATAAAGGCTGAAAAAATAACACGATCGCCAAAATAAAAGAAAATACACTGACAAAATGATTATGATTTGCAACTGTGATGTGGAAAAATAAAAAAATAAAACAATTAGTGAATAAAATCGCGTTTTGTGTCCGAGCAACGTACGTTTGTTGTGTGCAGGTGGCGCTCACAAGCACAAAAATTCCCAAAAAAAGCGTCACGTTTCTCAAATCTCTCTCCCGTTTCGAAACGTTTTTCCTGAAAATTCCAAGCTATACATACACCCAAATCGCGCACATCACTTCCCGACGTACATTCTGCACATTTGTTGCCGTCGGCGAACGTTCAAAATTTTCGTGTAAACGATGGCTAAATCATGTCCGGAGCCAGCAGCAGCGGCGAATACCGACACCACCCCCGCCCCCTCCTGCCCCGCCGCTGCCCCATCGCAGACGAACGCGCAGTCGACCCCGCCAACGAACGCGCCGGCGGCCACCAACACTGCGACGACGACGACGACATCATGCCCGGCTAAGGCACTGCCGCCGGCGCCAGCGAAGTCGTCGCAGACATCCGACCGCCCCAAGGGCGAGGTACGCTTCGTCGAGAGCGAGGAGCCACCGAAGGACGTCAAATGCCAGTCGTCGACAACACGTAAGAAGACCTGCTCGAAGACGTCGAAGCGCAGTCTGGAGGACGACGCAAAACAGCCGCCGCCGGAGGCAAAGCCCGCCGGTGCTGAAGACGGAGCTGCAAAGCGTCCAATCGTACGTATCGTAATTCGGCGGGGTGCGGCGCGGCGCGGCCCAACGCGGCGGTTTATTCTTGCTGCGTTTGGTACCACTCCTGATTTATTCTTAGCGTACGGGCGTGTATAAGATTTTCTTACAGACGCTTCCTGCCTGGTACCTACGTCCCTTTTCTATAGCAGTTTGCTTCCATTCAGATCATCGACGTTTACACGACGAAAACGGCTATTTTCTATATTCATACATGTCACTGAGGTACCAATCGGTTACTTTTAGACTCATTTCTTTGTAATAATTTCAGGACACTCAATTTTGAGGATTCTTTGGATGGGAATTACAAGTAGAAACTCTAGTCACTAAGTATCTGAAATAGTTCCCCATTTTATCTATAAAAATAGCTTCTAAAGATTGATCTATATTCCCAGCGAGGATTTCAAAATCATTCTCGGTCCCGTCTTGTTCCTTTAAAAATCTTTTCTTAGAGTTAATAACAACAACAAGGAAACTCCCGACATTCCGACGATACGAAAGTTGTTTAGAGAGATTGAGTACTTCTAAATTATTTGCCAATTAATTAAAATTAATCTAAAAATAAGTTTTTTTTTTCAAGGTGCAATATGGCTTCAATGTTTCATTTAAAAGCAGTTCTAAATTTGGGAATAAATCCTCCGAAGGTTACACATTCCCGTTGCGAAATAATTTGTCGAGTTGGAGCAGAGGACGCTCTAAACGCTCGATGGGAGTTTAGAGGAGGGCAGCTTGGGAGTGGTGGTAAGCAGATAGTTGGTACAATAAGCCACCACTGTACAGCCCCCCCCCCACCTCGAAGGCCTCAACGAGCAGAACTTGCTCCATCCTTCTCTGAAACCAACAGCAAGTCGGAAATGCTGATGCGTTATGTATCGACGCCATGGTCGCAAACGTTGCAGCCGCCGGCAGCGCCCCGTTACCACCACTCCTCCTCCTCCTCCTCCTCCTCCCCACCAGCCGTTCGAATGCGCCGCACCACGCCGCTTTAGTACCAGTTACAGTTAAACCGTGTTGTCTGTGGCCACGTCTCGCTCGTCCCGTCTGCTAGTCGCGTTGCAAGCGTCTATCGTCACCGTACCGTCGTTCTATTACATTCTCATCCAATCAAATACACCAAAAATTTCAAGTGAGTAGAAAGTACTCTTTAGCGCTTGTTTCTGAGGCAGCCATTGCAATGGCATTTGTTTTGGGTAGCGAAAGCTACCAAACGGTGACGTATTGTGGCATCAGAGGACAGACAGGCACGTGACGTGTGCGAAGGAAATTCAAGTGCCTCGCTGGTCGCGTCTCGGAAATTCCCTCCGACGAAAATTACGCAGAACTCGCGTTTCGAACCCACGAGCCGATGTCGCCGCCGTACGTACGTACGATACGGACGGGCCGGGTGTTATGTAAGCGCACTCGGCGAAAATCGATTTTTATTTTTCGAGAAAAGCATGCGATCAATGCGTGCCCCCCGCCGCCTCCTGCTTTGTTGGCGGCGTGTAGGACACGCACAGGGTATTCAACCTGGCAGGCGGCACGAGGCGCGCCTTTTTGGTGACCGTTTCTTCAGGTTTTTAATTCTTGCCGGCACTGTGAAAAGGCCGGTTATTTTCGGAAGCGCGCACTGTCCTGCGGCCATTTTGTCACAAGTTTATGTAACCTTGAATTCTTCGGCATGGAAGTAGTCTGCTCCTATATTATACGTCCGTAGTTGTCGCAGGACGGGTCACACGCCGAATTGTTTAAACATTCTGACGCAACAATCGCGCCTCTTTATCTGATGTTTATTTTAACTGTCCTCTTATTACGCCATTTATGTACGTGTTGTGCGGCGCCTGCTTGAAGCAGCATGTCTGAACACAATAAAATCGCACTGATACAAGCAGTTGACTTCAATAACCCTCTTCTTCTCGCGATTGTAGCAGGCATCACATTCAGTAGTTTCTGCCGAGCAGCTAAATTTGTGACAGCGATGCGCGACAATTCGCACAAAATGCCGCAAAATAACCGTTATAAATAGTCCCGCAACGCGGTCCTCACAGCGCAATCCAACGACAACTCACAAATCCTTCACGTTTAAAAATATCATTAATATAATTATTATATAATAGACGGCCGAAATATGCAGAAGTAGTAATGATGTGCGTACCTTTAGGTAATGGCACCTCCACCATACTCAGACCTCGGCAAGAACGCCCGCGATGTCTTCGGCAAGGGCTACCACTTCGGGCTGATCAAGCTCGACGTGAAGACGAAGACTGGCAGCGGTGTTGAGTTCAATACCACCGGCACCTCCAACCAGGAGAACAGCGAGGTTTTCGGGTCGTTGGAGACCAAGTACAAGGTCAAGGACTACGGTCTCACGTTCGCTGAGAAATGGAATACCGACAACACGCTCGGCACCGAGGTCACTGTTCAGGACCAACTCCTGAAGGGCTTGAAGCTCGGTGGCGAGTTCAACTTTGCGCCACACTCTGGGTATACATAGCTTTACGGTTTTGCTTTGCAGAGTAGGCATGACGGGCGCTTTTCGATTTCCTTCACAGGAACAAGTCGGGGAAGGCGAAGTCCGCTTTCAACAACGATATGGTTGCCGTCAACGCCGATGTCGACATCAACCAGGATGGGCCAATCATCAATGCTGCCGCTGTCATCGGCTACCAAGGCTGGCTGGCTGGCTACCAGGCCGGGTACGATATCAACAATAAGAAGCTGACGAAGAACAACTTTGCGCTCGGTTTCACGACGGGCGACTTTATTCTACACACCAATGTGTAAGTACTATTCACTACCTTTTTGAATGTCCATCCTTCTAATCCGTATCTTCTCCCCTCATCCTGGCATCATTTTCAATTCGGTACATTACATGATTTGGTGACCTGACGTCGCATTGCCATATTGCATTTACGACGTTGCGTCGTTGTGTATACCGTGATAATTTCTGGTACGCACTGGTACTCTGTGGAATTTGGTTTACATTTCGTATCCTCCAACTACATCCAACCCTCCACATGTCTATCCAATTCCTTGACTTTATGTGTGTGGAAATGGTAACTAATTAGTCAATTGGCGGCGGGCGAAAGCAACGACGGCCAGGAATTCGGCGGCTCCATCTTCCAGCGCGTGTCGCCGCGAATGGAGACCGGTATTCAGATTGCGTGGGCCTCAGGTGGCAACAACACGCGCTTCGGCATCGGCGCCAAATACGACCTCGACGATGGTGCGTCTGTGCGCGCCAAAATCAACAACGCCAGCCAAATCGGTTTGGGATATCAGCAGCGTCTTCGCGACGGTAAGAGCTACCACCCATATCTATGTTAAATTTACGTTACATCATATATTCAATTTTCAAATAGCCAACAAAATCATGCATGAATGCTGCAACTACTAACGGTCAAACATCGCAAAACATATATTGCATGCAAAATACTGCATTCTTTGGTGTCAATCTGTTTGCAATTGCAATGGCTGATGCAAATTATAACTACATGATGGCAATTGAGATTCTAGTTATGCTTTTCGTTTCAGGTATCACACTCACTTTGTCGACCCTCATCGACGGCAAGAACTTCAACAGTGGAGGCCACAAAGTGGGCCTGGCTCTGGAGTTGGAAGCTTAAGCATCGTTCCTCTAGACACCCACCAATCCCAATTACGACATTAAAACGATTAAGGCAAGGCAAGCAACCACCCACATATAAGAATCCAAAAACACAGGCTAAACAAACAAAAATCATATGCAACACATTTATTTCTCTCGTTGCAATAAATCTCCCCGAGAAAGATCGTTCATCTTGAAAACACACACGCGAGGTGGAAAAAGGACGTCAACATTAAACCGCGCGCTCATCATCGAGCGGGCCTAATTCACTCTTCACATTGTCAACCGAATTCAATACAGGAAAAAAAATGAGCCACATGACCGAAAAACACCACCACACGCATGAGGGCGCGACGCTTTAAAAAACATAAAGCAATTGATTTTTGGGGAGATGATATCGACGATTACAAATGAGAGAAAAGTCAACAATTCGAAATGAAAGGATGTCTAGTTATAACCATTATTACACACAGATGCATGACTACAAAAAAACTGCTATAAAATTTACGGAAAAAATGTAAAACGTGAACTGCTGAAATTTGTAGATATTTTTATTATTTCCGATACCTTATCTTACCTATAATGTGTTAACGTATATTGTGAGATATTTAGTTGTCATTGTAATGTTACTTGTGGAGAGAAGGATGGAAGGCGCCGGAGAGGTATTGTGAAGAGAGATGATGGCAAAGGAGCAGTGGAACACGTGGCACTCTGCATACGATCGCAAGTCTCCCAGTTTACACGATTGCGTTCAGGGTGTTCGCGTTTGCTGTGTGTTCGGAAGCTACGCAAAGGCGGCCGGGCAGCGTCGAATTGGTTCTATATTTCGGTACTCGCGCGCCGCCATAACAGCACCCGCACGTACATCACTTCTCTTTGCGAATACAACGCTGGCGCACTGTGAATTAGGTAGGCACCCAAGGAAAGAAAACACCTTTGAAACTCTTACTGCGCAAGTAACCGAAAGCGTTTCTGCTTTGGCAAACGTGAAAATGAGACGCTGGTTTCACAATGTTTGTTTTGTTCATGTGTAAAAAAGGGGAGTAACCACCTTGAAGATGTATTTGAAGAGAGTATTATTAAAACACATTTTACTTACTTGATGTTGGTGCTTTACAAGAATTTCCGATCTTACATTATTTGCATTATACAGTCCCATTCTTTAATCGACTTTGGAGGTAGGAACCAATACTTTGGCAAGGCCGTCATGTGTTCTGTACTAATCTTTTAATGAATCAGTAAAAACTCGACTCTACGTACGAGCAGTCTTATGCTTCAGTTTGTGGTGTATTCTTCTAGTTATATTTTATAAGCATGTATCCGCTACACGTGGCCCTAGGCTAATAGAATGTTTCTTTGCAATTCGGATCATGTATACTTTATGTACATAATTTGGTAAGTTGTCCTTCGGGCTAAGGGCGAAACGTGTGCATGACAAACCAAAAGGACTGACAAACACTTCAACTTTCTCTGACTAATGTAGTGAAGGTAATTAGTTGGGCATGTTTGATTCAAGTCTAACCATCTTATAAATATATTGGTTAGACGAGGCTAGACTAAAGCCACGTTCTTGCATAGATTGCAAGGGGCAGTGAGGGAGCAAGCCCCTTATGAACTGCGACCAGATTGAATTATTGTTCTGTCCCAACAACCTAATATGAAAGGTGGTCATTTATAAACCTTACAGCATCCTTGGCTGGTGACCTATATACTTCTTCGCCTAGTAGGAGGTCCAAGGGGTTGTTTGTATCTCAAAAAACCTTTCGCCGACTTGCACGACCAGACGTTTCTGCGTTGTAGTTACATTGCCTGCATGTTTCGCTGGATTCCTTTCCCATATTTTTAAGAGGGTACCTTAGGACACAATGCGCTGTTGTGGGTCCAGTGAATGTTTTCGAGTACCTTTTCGTTTTCAGGTTTTAGTAGACGTTTTCTCTGCCTCATTTTCCCAGTGTTTTTGTCTTACCTCCACTTCCCATAGATGAATCTCTCTTCCATCAATGGTCCACAAAAGTTCTGGATCAAAGAACTTGCCCGGTGTGTCTTTGTGGCCTGGAACCCACATGAGGGCAACGGGGTTGCTCATAGCCAGTTGCCTTAGGTTGTGTTGACATTCCCAGATCGTCTTGGTCGACTTACAAGGTCTTTTAAGCGTCTTCAGCCACACTTTTAGTCTGAAGATCATAAAGAAGTGACTCGCTTGTCACATCTCAGATGTGCTTTTCTCCATGCATTTCGATGCGTAGTCATTTTTGTATTTATTTTGTAATTTACCGAGCACTACTGAGGTCATGAGCTCTATGCAATTTCTTTTGAGCGTTATTAATCATATGAGAACCTGAATACAAGTGAATAGAATATTTCAGTTAAATCTGCACCCGCTGAAATTTAGCTGGGTGAAAAATATTGATGAAGAAATCGTTTTTTTTTTTTTGCAGAATTAGGATTTATTTTAAACAATTAATCTTTTGCATGTTGTTAATTGGTCAAAAACAAACAATATATAAACAGATTGCAGGAATCATGATTAAAATGCAAACCTGTTACGGTTGAAACATTTGGCGTGCGGTTCTCTCCTGGGCCGGTGAAATATCGTATATTCCTACCGAATTCAAATTGCTATAGCCACGATTGCATCGACGTGGTTTTAATGTTTGACGGTCCTCCCTAGATCTGCACAATTCGCGCAGATACGGGAAGTAATCTTCAGTGAATGCATGCACGTCAATTGCGCCTGATTGCACTGGTATTGCAGCTTGAAACGCATTGAACGATTGAACTTGATGACTATACGCTCTGAAAGTACAACACTCTTAGAAGACTCTTAAAAAGATGTAAAAACAACTATCTTTAATACCGTCTTGCATCTGCTGGTGGTGAATACAGCCAATCACGTTCCAAACGCATTGCGTCTTCCCCGGGTACAAAATGTCTACAATATGTTTCCAGTTGATAGTGTTGTATGTCCTCCGAGAGAGACCGATCAGTTTTATAGATTTCAAGACGAGGTTCCAGTTCATTGGTGTCTAGGATATCAAAGAAGTTTGCGTGAGGTTGGGATGAGGGAATAATTCCTTCGGTGCGATGAAGACAGTCGCAAAAAGACAAACAATCTAAAAGCTGAACATATTTTTGTAGGTTTGTGCGATTTGCAGGATTGCAATCAGTCTCTTTTCTCATTTCTGTCAAAGGTTGTACAATAAGTGGTAGATTCCACCAGAGCATGCCAATGTCAACCGGATGTGGCAAGATGGTATCCTTCGGGTGTGAACTAAATGCACGCATACAATTCCAGTGAATATGTTCGCTGGTAGAGTTGTAGTCACCCCCGGATAATATCCAAAACTGCAGATATAACAATGTGCGGCGCACATCGCCGCTGTTCCATTCCAACAGGATGCCCAAACGTTGCGGATCGACGTTAAAGCCTTCAATCAAACACATAATTTGCAGGAGGGTCGTCATCGATTTGGCCGATACGCCCGAGAAACACAAATCTCTATATTCCATGTTAACGTAGCGCGCAATGTGAGATGCACGCGTATCGCTGGCAGTGAGTACAATCGGTCGCTTGGACGTCGTCACAAGCGTGTGCAAATCGCGTACGAAATTCTCGTCGTGAGCGAACACCAAGTCGGCGTCGTCGATGAGGATGAGGCACATGCGCGCCGCACTATTGCTGTGGTTGCCAAGCTGTAGCGATTGCGTCGCTTCGCGCACTTGCTGCAGCAGCTGCTTGCCGGTGCGTCGACCACTGACGTTGATCTCCAGCACGTTTACGCGCAACTCGGCGCAGAGAGCGTAAACAGTAGCTGTCTTGCCGACGCCGGCGGCACCGTGCAGCACAATGGTGTTGCGCAGTGCCGCTTCCGGCTGGAAAAGGTCGTCGTCGAAGGCGGCGTCGCACACCGCCGCCTGCCACTCGACGAGCCAGGCGCGCAAATGGCGCACGGCCTCGGCGTTGCCGCGCAGAAGTTCAGTGCTTTCTGGCCGGTACTTGTACGTCCACATGGTGTGGCGATTGAGGTCGGCGTCGACGATGACCGGTCTCGTCTTCGTGATCAAAGTACAATCGTCAGTCTTATCGGCGGCCTTGCCACGTCGCTGCTGTAGTGGGCGATAGTTGAGACCGTTGCGATCGCCGAAGGTTTCGAAGCAGGCACGCACCGGATAGTTCGTACAAGTAGAGACAATTTGCTTGCAGTGCTGGTACAGAATGCCGCCTTTGCGTTGGAATGCATTTAGAATCGGTGGCGTTAGTGCGCAATCATAGTCACCAAGATGCTCATCAAACAAAAGACCAAGTTTCTTAATACTCGTAAAATATTCATCGTTGCTCGCTAGTGATATCAGCTTAGGAAGCTTTATTCTTTGCAATGCAATTGTCCACATTGCCGATGAACATCGTTGCCGGACGTGAGGCCAATGGGTAGTAGTAGTAGTACATGTGTTTTCCGACAATCTGTAAACAACACACAATCATTTGGAGATTCGATATTGTTAGACTACATTATCTAACAGACATGTATATACAACGATCGAAAATTCGATAATATGTATTATGCTTATTCGTGGAGTGCATGTGGATTTACGCATGTGGAGTGCGTGGCGCAAAAGTCCCGGGTTCGATTCCTGGTGTCGCTATAATTAATATCTTGTACTCAACAGTTTTCCAAGTCCTGGATAAAGAGGAGGCAGTGGGCCTGCAACTCGTTCCCGTAAAAGAACCTCATATGCTAACGTGTTCGGAAGGCGTTAAAACGCTATACAATCGAAAAACAGAGAGAGAGAGAACCTTTAAAATTGCAAACATACCTAATGTGGTCCTTTTGAATTTGTTTCTGACGGAGGTTTGCCGGTACGCCAGAATGTAGGAAATTTATACGTGCTGCCATTGATTTAGGACTGAGAATCGGAGGCGATTGGGTGTCGAGAATTGGAGCTACTTTTCTTGTTGATTTCCCTTGTTTCTGATTCCTTCGTGTCGTTGCGGTTTCCTCTACCGTGGACGTGGGTCCAATTCCTTCAAAAACTGGTGCCATTTTTCTCCCTCGCCTATTACTATAATCTTTTTTCTCATCACTATTATTCAGAGTTGAAAGATCTACAATTGGCTGTCGTTGACGGGTGCTTCGTCTCAACGGTGTCGAAACACTGGAAATTTTCAAACATTTTCAAAATGTCTCTTTTTAGCTAAACAAGTTACAGCCTTACCTCGTTTTCGATTCCGCATCTTCGCAATCCTTCGATGATTTCCTTAGTTTCGTTCCCGTGTTGTTTGCTCTAGGTTTTGGTTGCTCAGGTGATTTCATAATTACTTTCATATTATTAGAAATGCCTGAGGCCACAGAACTTGTAATATTTTGTGGTACAGTATTTTCATCAGGTGGTATAGTCTCCGAATAACAGTGTTGAATTTCAGTATAGGTGTTTGGCATATTACTAGATTTAGAGTTGTTGACGACACTGAGCGGTTTAGATGCACTTACTTGGTCGGAACGTCCATCAACACTAGTGTCGTCCGGGACAACAGGCGGCAATTGACTAGATCTTTTCAAGGAGAGTCGTGATGTAACCTTGGAAGCGACCGATACTTGGGCAACGCCAATAGTTTCTTGAGGAAATATGGACTTTGGCGAAGCAGTGCTATCCGCAACCAACTCAAAATCATCTTCGGAAACCACATCAAATGAAGTTGAATCGTGATTGGAGTTTTTCGCACGTTTGTTGACTATTTCCGAATCGCCACTGCGTCGCGTACGTTTACGTTTCGTTTGTTTCTTCTCAACTTGGGGTTTATGGCGACACATGAGTAAGTCAAATACACTTGGTTTTGTTGAAGATGATTGTTCAGCATTCAAAACAATGCCATTCTCTTGAGGTTTATTTTCAACGTTCTCATCTTCAATTGTGTCCAAATTTGCAATGGCCGTTTTCGGATCACTGTTATCTTCACTTCCCGTATAATTGATCAACTCCAAAGACGCTTCCTCAGATTCTCTGTCTTCACAAATCACAAACGTTTCGTCTTTGAGTCGCGGCTTAAATATTCTCGATCGCTTTTCCTTTTTCGACTTCGGGGACATGAACAAAGCACTAGAAATCTTGAAGCCCGATTTCAAGTCGATCGTACCCGCTAATGTTGCCGTTTGCTTGTCATCTCGATGCGATGTTTTCGTGCGCTTTTTCGTCGGCGTTTGTGGTGTAGATGTCTTTGCATTCGGCGAAATGACTTTGTTACGATCCATGAGGAAATCGAATGCATTTGTTTTCGTCGTTGCATCTTCTTTTTCTTCACATTCTAAACAAGTTTCCCATGCATGAACAAAACAACAATGTGTTCAAGTTTTACATTTATATTATAACATTCTATGTTTATTTATCGATTCTCTGATCAAGGAAGAGTACATTTTGTCGTCATAAAGTATTTGCGATGTCAAATCAGTTTATATAGATTTCGTTGCTGGTTTTGGCTTTCAGTGACAAAAGCGACAAAATAACAATTGATCACGTGATCGATACATAAACACGGGGAAGGAAAACAATATTTACCTAATCCAAGTATTGCAGTATCAGCATCATCATCAATCATGAAACCTGCATCATAACCAACGTCTTCACTAACGATTACTGGCTTGCAATTGTCAGAAGGAAAATCAACAGTTTTCGTGCAAGCTTGCTGATCTTCGTTCTCAGCATCTTTTAAATTGTCTATAGGCCTATTAACTGCAACCGATTTCGATATTTTGCCACTGCGTTTTATTCGGTTTGACAAAGCAGTTTGTAAAGAGTTATCGCTCTTATGCTTGCCCCAACGACCTCTTCCTCGACTTATTCGTGATTTTTCTGCAGTGTTGTACTTCAAATTCCATAATTGATGGTCGAAGAATTTGATACCTTTCCCAATATTGTCGCTGCCACCGTTAGATAAACTTTTCAAGCTGCTATTAGAATTCATAATTGGCTATTTTCTGTTTCTTAAGATTGATATCATGTTTGTTTATTTAATATTCCTAAAACTATTGGATGAAAACGAATGATTGCCGCTAGAATTTAAGAACTGGGTTTACGCGCGATTTCAAGCGAAATAACATAACCACGCAACACACTTTTGGGTAGAAAAGTGAGCTTTTAAGAGCCATCAACCGAACACAAATGCTAAAATAGTTTAGCAATCTGCCACCAGTGTACTATTGACAGTTTTTGACACAGATCATATATGGTCTTTGATTTTAGTCAAGTTTAGTCAAGGTATTGCCCGTATTGCCGTAACGCAATGAAGAGGACCCTATGCGACCGGTACCACGCAGCGGCAAAATGCGGAACTAAGATGTGAAATTCAAACTTTGTTCTAAAATATTTTCAAATCTGCATGTAGTTTGTTTTGATATACATATTTACGCCTAAATGTTAGGTAATTAGTGATATAAATCGTGTAAAAAACGTATTAAAAAAAATTGAGTTTTAGGTTTTTCAGCGTTTGAAGATATTTTCAAACTCCTGAGACAGTTTTTCATTTGATTCTAAATTTTCACTTTTATAAATATAAATAAAAGTCCTCCAAGATATACAAATCATATACCATTCGATTCAGAATGAAATTTTAGTCAGCTTTTGAAATATGTTATCTAAAATTTGAAATTCACGTTTTAGTTCCGCATTTTACCGTTACCGGTCGCGTAGGGTCCTCTGAAGCACCCATAGATTTATACCACAGATGGTAAAATCCCATGATAATTTTTTTCGCTTTAGTTATTTTCAGTTTAGTAGTAATAATAAAACTGAAGTAATATTAACTTAATTGAAATACAATTTTATATTAATATCATAACCAATACAAGGAGTTAATGGAAAGCATACAAATACGTCTTACAGACTCCAAAATAGTTCCGAACGAAAGCTATAGGTAGACTAATGTAGTTCAGTGACGTAACTCATATACAAAAATCCCTGCTCTTTTACACTGATTATCTCAATTGATATTTACGACACTCGACTGTGGTGTATATCGATGATCTATGGTGGTATACAACCTAGAAAGCCAATGCGAAAGCTTACAATTAGACATAGTAATCATTTAAATTTTTTTGTGATTTAGATATATTTGTTACTCTACCTTTCCTTGTTGGTTTACAATCCAACACTTAGCACCACAGATCGGCGGTAGGTAGGACTAAAATTGAAGATATATCCCAATATATTCAATCATAATAATTAAAAATAATTCAACAAGCTAGGCATATTTGGTTGGAATATTTATCCTCTTACGGTGTATTTAGCACTATTAAAGTTATTTCACTGCTAGTTATGCCAATATAATAACCCTGTCAATAGCACTACACTAGCATGTTCGAATAGCCACTATCAAACAACATTCACACTTAAATAGTGACGACAAAAAAATATATTAATTTTAACCTATATATTCACAAATCACAACAACGTATCAAATTGTGATTTTGCCCAGCAAACTTGCGCAAAATATTATTTTGGGTTACAAATAAATTGTTTAGTTCCACCCAATTTGTTAGATGGCACTAAGTAAGTAATCTGCTAAATTCGGTGTTTCCAGCGCCGTGTTTTGAAATGTTAATAATAAGTGTTCTGTTTAATTTATTGCTCTGAATGATATAACCTTTTTGCTTTCTTTTGATATATTGTCAACTCTACTCTATCATTAAAGAACGACAACATGCTACATGCGTTATGTAAGTCTGCTCATTATTTCAAAGCGATTAAAACCTTCCAGTTGGTCACCCTCTAAAAAACAAAATATGCGGGAGGCAGGATATTTTCAAATGATTTTAGTATCCTACGTGGAAGGAATGTTCCAGCCTGACCATGAAGATTTACATTTGATGATAAGAATATGTAAAATGTTTTAAAATAAATCTGTATTTGAAAAATTGTCTTTAAATTTAAAAACCGTACTTAAAATTAATGAAATCAAATAGAAAAAAGTGGCGCCACTCTGTATTAGTTACAAATTTTATTCCAGCACCTGTGTTATGGTACATATGCATTATCTATGGTGTAACCTGAGTCGGAGAAATGAGTGTGACTTAGAAAATGCTGTGAAGGGCCCAATCAAAAATAATGTATTTGCCGAAACGTACGAAACGTTGAGATGGAAATGCTTACTGATAGATTATGTCTGATTTTTAAATATTTCCAAGAAAACCATATGCTAACAAGAAAAAAAACAAGAACAACTGCGCCGTTTGCTTTGTTATTTATTGATTTTCAACGAACGAAATATACACACAAGGAAAAGATACTAAAACGAAAAACTATATGGTTTAATTATGTGGTGAGTGCCTTCATGCTTGTTACGGTATCAATGGCAAAACAACGACATGTGCACGCTGTTACTGGACATTCTGAGTGTTCTCTGAAACAAATATGTTGCTTTAGGCAATGACAAATATATTGCAGGTTAAAAAAGGGAAATAACCAAAGTTATCTCTGACCATTTTAACCAGTAGTTTGAAAACTAACTTGAACCAATGTGTCATATGTGCAGCATGACCTCCATGCCGACACGTTTGACACCAGGTGAACCAGCTGGAGAAGTCTGAGAGTTTATTGCTATCGACTTCAGATGCATCTGGCACGCCTGTAGTTGTGCCCATGTGCATCAGGCAAATTACGCAACGTGGCAGTGGTTTTCGACAGTTTGGACATGAAGATAACTGGTGAGCGCAAAATAGAATATATTTTAGTTAAACGCACCCGTTTGGTAAATTTTCACCAAATAACGGTGAAAATATTATAATGAAATGAAGAACAAAACCTCTATACTATTAAATTGAAAAAAAGCTCACCTTTAAAGTATTTGCAGTACCACCCATCCTGGGATACTGTGTCCTTCCCCGATTTGCTTGCATATATGCAGAGATGCTCTTCCCACAGAAATTGCAAGACACATGGACTTGTTGGGGCGGTTTATCGTTGGGGTATTGGCCAATCAGCATGATGTCAAATAGGGCGCGTTGATTCCACAATTGCCATGCATCCAGCAGATTGCGATAGCTGCCAATCCAATCAGTAATCGACGGCAGCAGATCGGCATTGAACACATTCACGGCAATCAGAACGGTTGATTGAATATCGCCGGTTAAATCCAGATAGCGCTGTAGCAGTTTGATGCCATCCTGACTGCTGCCCGTAAGCAGCATACCATTTAAGTCGCCTTCGTGTATTAGCTTCGCAGTGAGCGACTTTAAATATTCATTCAGCTTATTATCGGAGAGAAATGTGCATGCGAACGCGACGCGGTCTTCCACGAGGATTACATCGTCATTCTTTGAAAAGTGAAAAAATCATGAAGAAAAAATGAAATGAAGACTTAAATAATAAAATGGTGTTACATACCAAAATTGCATCGTAATTGTAATTCTCAGCGGTGAGGAATGCAAACATTGCTCGTAAATACGGATCGGTGAGCTTCATCTTGGGCGACGAGCAGAACTGCCGCCACATGCTGTTGCGATCATCGGAGAAGCCGGCCAAAGCCATGGCGACCACGTTGAAATGTTCATACTGCTCATCGTTTGTGGTTAGAATCTCAATTGCCGAACGCAGTTTCAGATTAAACACGGCAATGGCAGCGGCTCGTGTTGAACACTTCGCCGCTACGAGTTGATCGACAATTGTGCCTTGTTTGGCGTCTTTGTTGAAGTTCCAGCCGCAAAGATGAAGTGCCTTTGCTCGATCTTCATGCCTAACGCATACAAATAATACAAATTGTAATCGTTCGACGAAGACGCTTTTATATTTGTATTTTCTTTCAGGTGGGTTTAAGTTTGATGACTTACTTGTAAATTTTAACAGGTGTTACACTTGCCCCCAAATCAAGAATAGTCATCGGTGTCATCTCAGACTTGTTCACACCAGCTTCCAACTGCAAAATGTCCCTAATTCCTGGATGTCTACTGCTCGAGCCACGAATAACACCCTCATCAACAAGCCGACGACCTAACGCCAACCAATTCCAAATATTCACAAGCATTTCTTCGTCGATAAATGTAGCGTTCCTTCCTAATTCTTGCTCAAGTCCATATCCTTTCAGCGCCCTCTCTTTCATCTTCTCAGAGATATCGTCCACGGACTCATGAAATTTACTCGTTTTGTTGATTGCCTTCATCTTCTTCCTTCCATGCGTCCAAACAACATTTGAATTTGGCGCCCAATTCAACGTGATTCTATCGAATATTGTATAATCGAGCACGGTCGATGTATTGGATATGGTCAACAAGCGGTATTCATCCGAGGGATGCCATGCAAACGAAGACAAGTTTGGTGCTGTCTTCAGACGGATTTCACGCTCCAGTACAGATTGTTCTACTTCATCGTTGCCGATAACAGAGTGTTGAACACCGTACAGATGAATGACGTTACTGTCTTTGTGCAATGCACCAAGTACGTCAGTCTTAGTTGGGCACCAGGAAATTTTCAGCAGGGGGCGGGCTGATGGCAGGGTTATGATAGGCTTCTCAAAGTTACGAGTGTCCCACACTGAGATTTGATTCTCAGCGAAGGAGGCTAGATGTTGATCGTTGTTCGGCTTTACTGTTACACCGTAGACTGCTTTCGTGAAAGTAGTGTTGGCAAATTTTGAAGTATCTGAATGGAAAATGGGTTTTTAGTAGGAATGTCAACTTTTCAGGAAATATCGATACGTTTTAGAATCAATATTTTTGAAACTTCGATACTTAGGTATCGAAGTTATAAGTATCGATATTATTTGTATCGAAAATACACAATGTTGCCATCTGTTAATACATTTTTTCAATTATATTTTTACTCATTGCAGTAATCTTCCAGTTTATTCTTGAACCAATGTTTCTGATGATACTCTAATACACAATAATAAAATTAATAATTCTGATTGTGTAAATTAAGGAATCGACGTCAAGTATCGATACTTTTCATCAACTTATAAAGGGTAAATTCTTATGCGATCAGATTTCTGTGTGTTTTTGTATGATAAGTATCAGTGAAAAGTTGAACTGGGGGTAAATTCTATTCAGTAACTTTCTCACGTATGTATGCGAATGCAGTAATTAAATAATTTATAATCATTTTTAGCAAAAATGGAACTTGAAACATATCGATATTTCAGTAGAAAGTATCGACTGATATCATTGCCAATATATTGATCGAATTCAAATTTGTCCATATTATGCTATATTATTGCATGATTTGAAACATTTAATGATTGAATTTTCATATTTTTAAAATAAAGTGAAAATAACCAACGCAACAGTCAATCATAATTGCTGGTTCTGATTAACAGACGGTCTCAGTGTGGTGGCATGTCAAAAAGTATCGAAAATGACTGATACTATCGATAAGTATCTACACGTGGTATTGATACCGATACTTTTCTGACATCCCTCGTTTTTAGTGTCGACCTAAAACTATCGACTCTTCTCGTCATCGAATGAATCTATAGGATACATGTTGCTCTTACCACGGAAGTCAATAATTTTGATACTTTTCATATTCATTCCAGCGGCAAGCAGGCGACTATTACTCTGAAACCACCCAATACTGTGGGCAGATTCAGACAGACCAAATTCACTCACGCATGCCCTATTACTGTACGGCTGATCAGATATCGACACTTTATCACTATAATTCTTCACAACATCCCACAGTAGAATGCAGTGATCCGAACGGTGCTTTTCAAACCCTCCGGCGAGTTTATTATCGAGGGGATTCCATGCCACACTGTTGCAAGCACGAGAATATCTTGGTGCTTCTCATAGAAATGTTATAATTAATAAAAGTTGTTAATCACGACAATAATATAACGGTAAATACAAATATAGCATACCAACTTCTCGAACGGTGGTCGGTGGTTGATCATAGGGACTATTAATACTCGCAATTGTAATTTTGCCAGTGGACTGACCCAGAGCAAGAAGTATCTCATTCTCCAGATGGTGCGAATTCACATCGAGACACTTAACAAAATACGAATGTGGAAGATTTGCCAATATGTTCGCTCCAGTTGTTTCCGATAGACGTAACACTAGTAATAAAATATGTTAGAGAAAGAGTTTGTGAATTGTTTATGGAAAGATTGTAATTACTTGGTGTAGAACCATTTGTAAGGCTTTCAACTCCATAGACGCATAATTCGGGGCCACAGGTGATGAAACGATCACCACTAGGTGCCCATTGGATATCTAATTTACCCGTCATTGTTTTTACTGAGAGTTTTATACGTTTGATGCATAGAATTGCATTAAAATTACGATAACTACAATCAACGCAAAGGTTCTTCTATTGAGGTGTTGTTGATTTTAAGGTTATGTTCCAAGTTTTTAAAACAGAACCACGATGACATAAAGGAAGTCTTTATCTCTTTGCAGCCTAATAAAATAATACATTTTGAAATAATTAAAATAGTAATAATGATAATAGTAATTTTAATTGGATCTAATAGAATGACGTTATCATACACCAAGCCGTCAAATTTGGTGAATTATTAAAATATAAGAGAACATGGTTTTGAAATTCATATTTTTCCGGGAAACACACAGGCTTAGAACCGTTTTTTTGACTGGATTTAATAGAGAAAGAGTTGTGCTATCTTTCTGCGTTATTGGAATTATTCTATGTCCCTTCAGAAGCTAGATATGGCCCGTCAAATCTGGTGAATTATTAAGAAATAAGAAAATATGGTTTAGAAAATCATGTTTTCCCGCGAAACTTGAAGGCGCATGCAGTTATGATATTTGTGCATATTTGGTTGTCTAGGCTAAATTTCATTTTATATAGAATTTCTTATAATAAAGGCATCTATAGCCATTCCCTATATGGTCATGCCCTTCAAAAT
>JAODAC010032613.1:0-14260 GCA_027575185.1 Mimaenictus wilsoni
TTCACGCCAGACTAAATATAGATAATTTGGCGACAAATATAAAAAAGGGCTCCAAACTTGCCTCGCCGTTCACAACATTGTGTAACGATTCGTCTGACGTTTTATTCTCGCTTCGGAATGGAGTGAGTTATTGCAAATGTTATGCGGCTTATCGGAATTCACCTTACACCAAAATGATCGTACGCATAAGGGCCGATCTCGTAACGAGGAAGCTGCACCCGCATAAACTTCTCGCAATGAGGCAGAGGGAGGGGAGAGTGTGACAATGGTGAGGCAAATTGTGAATGAGAAATGGAAGCGGAGGAGAAGGATGACCAAATAGGGAAGGTGGGATAACATAAGTGTGTACGCCTCTCATGGCTGGTGACGAGGTGCACGCACAGAGCTGGAGTTGTAGCTCCTAGTGGAGTTGTAAGTTCTACGAGCAACAAAACGTGAAAACTGAGGTTTTTAGGCCCTTCAGTGTTAGCGAGTGACTCCAACCATTACAGTTTGAATACTACTTTATTAATTTCAAAATACAAGCGTATATACTAAAATCTAACACTAATGATAGGGCAGAAGGGCGGCCCATTAGCTGGACGCCGCGTCACGACGCGTCGCACAGTGGTCGGAAACGACTGTAATGCGACTAAAACATTTGCGCGCACACTTGCGACGCACACGCGCTCGATTTACTCATTTTCAGGTACATTTTAAAATATATTTTAAGTATATTAAATATTTAGCTATCAACATGAAACATGTGGGAAAATGTTCCTCAAGTCTTCTACTTTAATCTGATGTGAATATTATCCCGATCGGTTCATGATAAATCAGCCATTTATGGCGTTTTAAAAGACATAATTTTATGAAAACTTCGTTTTCAACATAAATGTGGATTTTACACCCTTATCCGTTCTCAGGACAAGGGTGTAAAATATATCACATATATCAAATTGTTCCTTATTTATTGTATTTTCACATGGTATAAATAGGTTCTTGATTGCGGCACTGGAAATTTCGTTTTCGCCGAATATATTACTGAAAACAGCGAGCATAACAACGCGTCGTCATGCTCGCTCCATGACGAGAAGTGATTAGCGCGTGGTAAATATAGATAGCCTTTACGGCTGATACCCAATGTTATGCTTCGTTATCCCTAACTATGTTTACAATTTAAATACAATATAGAGCACAAATTAAAATAATGAGGCCGTTGAATAATAATTCAACAACATACCAAGTTTGTATTTTTACTAGCTATTTTGTTTGTAATTGTTTTATGTTATATTTAAGAGTGTTAAAGTTAATTAAGTAAGAAAGGATAATGTATAATGGGGATGTATGAAAATGTGGGGAACAGAATGCCAGTAAAGGTATGTATCTATATATCTAGTTTTAACTTGAGAGATAGACTTGTATTTTTGTTATTTTTACTTTAACTCTGTCGGTTTTTTTTTTAATTTCAAATTTTCTCTATCGCGGTTTACATGAGTCCCAGAAGCGTTGTGCGCTTGTGCATCTTTCTTCAGTTTCATATTTAATTTCATAGTTCGTATTTGTTGATGACTGTAACACCAAAATTGCTCACACCTTCCCTTTCTGAGGTCGACCTCAGCGATTTGAATGAAATTTTTATTTTTACGACGTATAACGCAATATCTAAACAATTAAATTTTATATTTTCTATTTTTTATGGGGTCTTTAGTTTTAATTTGAGGGATAGACTTGTATTTTTGTTCATTTAAGTTTAACTCTTTTAGTTTTTTTTTTTAATTTCTGAGCAAAAATATAAGAAAAAAATATAAGAATATGATCTATAAACCTCTTTAGATGTTAACTTTTATATCAGTTATATTTTAATCATTTATTCTATGTATTTATATTGACTACTATTTATTGAGAAAAAGCGAGCTCCTATTATTCAAGTCTTAATTGAGTTGACATTTAGACACACAATTCCGTTATAATCACAGTAATAAATTTAACAATTAATAAACAAACCATAGATGTCGAGTGAATGAACACATACTCATACTCACTACTTGTACGCACTATTAAAATACACAAATTACTGTTAACACACACTCGTAAATTTTTGTTTTAATGCTTTATTGTCAAAAAAACTGTTAATTCCAGCCACCATGCATAGATTGTTATAGATATATCGGTGACTAAACTCATTTCCGCACGTAATTTCACACCTCCGTATACAATTAAGTAGACTTAACGAGTAGATGAATTTATTACTATAATTTTATTTAAATAAAATTGAATATTAAAGTAATTCTTCTTTGAATAAACTAATAAATACTGGTTTTCTGAAGCACAATCTATTTAAGTCCAATTTGAACACAGATTTTAGGTAGTATAATAAGTAATTGTAAGTAAAATTATTCTTACAAGGGGCGTGCACGAATTGTCAACCTTCATATCAAAGGCGGACAATTCGTGGACGCCCCTTGTTAGATTTCGAGAAAATGTTTGGGTCCAAAGTTTCCCGTCATTTCAACTCTGGTAGAAAACCGAAAAAAATATATTTCGAGGTTACAATACTCAGTATGTGATTTTTTCGGGAATGTGAATGATTAACTTAAGAACGAAGCTGCGATCAAGCGGATATCAAAAATCAAATACTTTTATGTAGTTTCGAGAGAACGGGCACTATCCCGTCACAATCACAACATCACAAAGGTCTCAAGTTCGATTCTCGAAACATGTTCAAGTCAGATCTTTCACTCAATACGTTTCCAAATACTGAATAAAGAGAAGAATTGTTTGATGGGTCTAATACCAACTCATTCACACAAAAAAATCTTCAGGCAGGGTTCAGACGGGGTCAAGGATGTACAACTGATAAACAACTACAAACTTGAAAATATGTACAATGGTATTGACCCAACCGTAAGTTCAAGATCATATTATTTCTACTTTTGTCACTGAGACACATGTATTCGGGAAAATCATTTTAAAAGTGCCGAGTTGTTCTATGACAATTTTAAAACATTTTAATTCCCTAATCTCTCAAGCTGATTAAAGAAATAAAGCAGGTTTACTCTCTTTTAGTTTCAGCCATCCATTTCTTATGCCTTCGCAATATGTATATATGTATGTTGCATGAAAATCCAGCTGAGCGTGCGATTCTAACTCTAGCACTTACTGAATGCAATGTACTCTTTAAAACGGGTGAAAATCAGCGAAGGAAGGAAATTAACCAAGTTTAAAGCCCGTCGCCGACGGTGCGCACGAACACGAACATCATGGAAGCATGTACTACTTAGATTTCGCAATAATTCCATGGCTGTGAAGAAATACGTACACTTGTAGGCATATCGCTATGGAACCGGTGCCGGTGCTGAAGTCAGTGTCGGCGGTGGAATGAACCGGCCAAAGGAGCTTTTGCTCGATCGTTCGCCGCTGATATCCGACACGTTATTTCACACAGGCAACAAACAACGTCCAAACTATTATTTCAGTTTTCGTTCGCAACGTTTGCTTGGCTTGGTATACCGAAGAAGGAAAAAGGGCCGAATTTGTCAGGTGGCGAAATTAAAACTAGCCGAGTTCTTTCATAATAATTATGAAATGTAAGTACCTTTTATTGGCATTACATCGTACCTTTCATAATTCAATTAAACATTACACTTTAAAATATAACTAAACATTAAACTCACTTATTAAATTAAATGAAAACAATAACAAAACCAACTAAACGAGAAAAAGAAAGAAAAAAAACTACATTCCTTCTCGACACCGTCCTATGCGGTTGCCACCTTCTTCTTCTTCACGCTTCGCCGTACAGTGGGCCAGAATTATTCGCCGGTTCGCTCGCTACGAGCGCGCGTTCTTTTTACAATTTTCGTGAAGTTCTTTTCCTCAAGATTTTTCACACTAAATATGAAGCTATGAAGATGATACAAACATCAAAATGCTCCCCAATTCTTTTACTTTCTTATGGTATCAGATTTATTTCAATCCCATTACGATAAAAGTCATGTATACTGCTTTTAAAATAAGCTGTTTTGTGGCCATTTGAATCTGAACTTCAATAGGGGTTTTTCACCCTTATTCGCCAATCGAATAATATGCCACATATATCAATTTATTCCCCTTTTTATATACTTTAACATGGTAATAATATTTCTTTAATCAGTTTTGTGCAGCTATCGATTATACCTTATTATATAATATATTTCATGCATTTATCGGTTGTTTTCATACAAATCAATACACATGCACTTTATCTCTTGCACATATTACATACACTATACATATTATCATTGTTAACACTTTACTATAGTAATAAAATATTTATGAAACTCACCATATTACCCCACTGAATCATCCCTGCAACACCTTGTCTTAGTCGAAGTCGCTATCAGTATCTCTATCAATATCTGTGCTTCGGTCAACCAGAATGCTCGGCTAGAATAGTCTAGGCTGACTCCATTTTCAATTCTCCAGCTTATGCCATTAAATATAAACCATGAAAATATGCTCGTTGCAGGAATAAATAATCATTGAAATAATTCATGGAATCGTGAAATAATTTCATACAGAAACAATAAAATGACAGAAATACTCAATTATTTATTTATGAATTCATTAGAACGAATTTCGAAAAATTGTTGACCACGGTAATACGTTTAGTTTATGAAATATGTGCAAAATATAAAAAGTATATGTGTTGATTTGTAAGAAAACAACTGATAAATGCATGAAATATGTTATAAAACATGGTATAATCGATAGCTGCACAGAATTGATTAGAAAAATATTAATACCATTTTAAAGTACATAAAACGGGGAATAATTTGATATATGTGACATATTGTTCGATTGCCGGATAAGGGTGAAAATTCCCAATTGAAGTTCAGATTCAAAATTTCATAAAACAGTTCATTTTAAAATCAGTAGTTTTAAATTCAGAGTTTTATCGTAATGGGATTGAAATAAGTTTAATACCATGAGAAAGTAGAAGAATTGGGGAGCGTTTTGATGTTTGTTTCATCTTCATACCTTCATATTTAGTATGAAATATCTTGAGCAAAAGAACTCCTCGAAAATTGCAAAAGGTAGATATAGATCTTCCAATCTAACATTTCAGGAGCCGTATTCTAAAGACATACAGTTCCAAATTCCCAGAGTTATAAACATGCCGAGTTGTCTTATAGAAAATTAAAACAATGAAGAGATAATGAAGAGACCCCTCTACATATTACAATTGAAAATTTCGATCACCGAGTTGAAAATCCGCAAAGTTTCAAAGTCGAGAAGTTATAAACATACCGAGCTGTCTTATAAATTTTTGAAAACTACAAAGTCTTGATAAAATTCAATAACGATTCATGTCAATATTCATATTTAAAATTTTAATCGCCAAACATCAAAAGTCGCCAATTTCTCTTAGCCGCGGTGTTACAAACTTGTAACGAATTGTCTTATATGCAAAAATTAGCATTTTGATAGTTGTCAATGAAATGATGAAATCTCTCTGGAATCACCAAGATTTGATATCTTTCATTACTAATGTTAAAAGGTGTAGAAATACATAAAAATTAGTAATTGTAAATTATACGTCCTTCCGGACTTCAAGATAATTATGAAGAAGCTCGCAATGCGGATTATTCCAATTAAATATTTCAATCGTCAAGTTTAAAAGTCAACGTCTTCAAAAGTCGCAGAGTTTTAGACATCAAGAATTGTCTTATAGATCATCAAAGAAATATATTAACTTAATTAAGATATTAACTTAATGAAAGATATTACTATTTAACACATGAGATGCCGAGTTAAAAAGTCGCAGACTTCACAGAGTTGTAGAGCAGTATTGATAATTGTCATCTATTATTCCTTATCATATTGCATATCAGCTGGTCAATTCAAATACCACAAAATTACAAATACGCCGAGTTGTCTGACAAAAATTGAATTTATAAAAAAATATGTATTGATAATTGGCAATAACAATATTTCTATAGTTATTCCAACTTAACACTAAGCAGCTGCTAAGTTCAAAAGTATCAAAGTTCAAATGTCATCGAGTTAGCAGAGTCGCAGAGTTATAAACATGCCGAGTTGACCTATAGAAATATTATTTCGAAAAATCTTGAAAATTGTCGTGAATTAATATAAAAATTAATAAATTAATAAAAAGTCGACTTCTTTAAACGTCTCAGAGTTATACACATGCCGAGTTCTCGTATAAAAAAGTCAAAAATCGCAGAGTTTTAAACATTCTAAACACTCACCGATTACTCTTAAACAAATTTGAAAAAAAGAATAAAACGAAAATAGAAAAGCTCGGCAATTAAATATTTCAGTTGCCGCGTTCAAATGTCGTCGATTTCAAACAGTCGCAGAGTTGTCTTATAGAAAAAGGTTACAAAAACTTCAGAACTGCCAATGATATTACCAAATCTTCCTTCAATCATTTGGAAAATTATGTCACTGCCGGTCGAACTGTCCAAGTCAAAGTCCAAGTCGAGAGCCGAAGGCATGTCAAGCCATGGCATGTCATTATGAAAATGATTACCCGATTCAATCGCATTTTGCTTGGCACACACACACGGCATTAATGCCGTGGCGCCGCGGCCGCCAACAGGCGCAGTGCATCGATCCATCAAAAACCGCCGTCTACTGCCGTCGCCGTCGTCATCATCGTTGCGGTGCGGCCACGCAAACTGCCCATTTTTCAACCGCCGCCGCGCCGCCACCCACGTGCCTTCACATCGCCGCACACAATAGGCATTTTTCGGCCCCGGCACACAACACAAATTACACCCATGCGATAGGCAACGCCGAGCAAGGTAAAAAAAAAGCAAAAAGCAAAGAAATCAACCGCCCAGATTTTACAATAAGACGCGAATATGTAATGCCATGACATACGACGAAGGAGTGAGGGCGGGCAGGGCGAGATCCTTAAGCAAATGCAAATTGCAGAAATAAAATCAACGCCCACACAAACCGAGAGTGAGTGTACCAAAAAAAATATCATACAGTAAATGAACGAAAGCAAAGAATGGGGAAATCAGGCGAACGGAAACGTCGAGGAACGGGGTGGAAGGAGCAAGGGAGGTGGTGAGAGTGACGTTTATGTATGTATGCCTGTATATGGGTGTATGACTTTTGGACTTTGAGGGCAAACGCCATCGCCATCGAGTGGTTTGGTTATGTATCGCGTGTGTATATTTGTAGGAACGCGGTTGCTCAAGTTTTATTTTCCGATGCCTTTATGTGCGTGCCTCGTGTGCCCCACAATCAAACGGGTCATGTGCTTGTAGATTATTTTGTAATTATCCTTGGAAGTTTTTTTCCCCTTAAAATCATTGGGGAAATCTTAGTTTAATCACAACGTATGTTATATATTCTCAGAAATTATTTAGTACCAACTGAAGTTACTAGGTTTTTCAATAGTTATTAGGTTCTAAATGCCTAAACTTGAAATTCGCGTAATTAGCGAACGAATTTTACGAGTACCGCTGTGAAGTTAGAAAAAAATCACAGAAGAGAAGAATTTTGTTAGAGATTTCCATAAGAAAAAAATATTATTATTAATCAACAACCTTTTACTACCACATAGTGGTGTAAAGTATTAGTAACTTTCTCCCGGCCCGATCCGGTCTCGCTACTGATGGTACTGCCTGAACTCTTTGTGCATATGGGATTTTTCCGGGGACTGTTGTTGCAAGCGAATCGCCCAACCTTCGTTCGCGTTTTTACCGCGAAGTCAGGAGTATGCGGGACGACGCCGCAGCCGCTTGTTGAGTGGGGAGACCAAGTGGTCAGGCATCCAACGCGTAGATTATTTTGTAATTATCCTTGGAAGTTTTTTTCCCCTTAAAATCATTGGGGAAATCTTAGTTTAATCACAACGTATGTTATATATTCTCAGAAATTATTTAGTACCAACTGAAGTTACTAGGTTTTTCAATAGTTATTAGGTTCTAAATGCCTAAACTTGAAATTCGCGTAATTAGCGAACGAATTTTACGAGTACCGCTGTGAAGTTAGAAAAAAATCACAGAAGAGAAGAATTTTGTTAGAGATTTCCATAAGAAAAAAATATTATTATTAATCAACAACCTTTTACTACCACATAGTGGTGTAAAGTATTAGTAACTTTCTCCCGGCCCGATCCGGTCTCGCTACTGATGGTACTGCCTGAACTCTTTGTGCATATGGGATTTTTTCGGGGACCGTTGCAAGCGAATCGCCCAACCTTCGTTCGCGTTATTACTGCGAGTTTGCGGACGGCGCCACAGCCGCTTGTTGAGTGGGGAGACCAAGTGATCACCCATCCAACGCGTAGCTACGTCCGTCGTTGCTTTACTACGGTGATCTAACGAGTACCGAGCTTCACAACGCGCCGCTTAAGAAAAAAATAAAAAATAAAATTTGAGCGTACACCTTCTCCTTTACACATGTTGTTTATATGACCCAAATGATTACAAATTTTGAGAGAGCCATTTTTTGACTCGGTGCAAGTGGCTTATACGGACGATTGAGGTTTGAATTTTCAATAGATCCGTCGATAAGAGGACATATTCACTCGATTTTCTCCGAAACCTGACGAGGGTGCCTCCAGATGTTTTTCTTATGGAAATCGCTAACAACATTCTTTACTGCGATTTTTTACTAACTTCACAGCGGTTTTTACGCATTATAAATTAGTCAAGCTACAAATATACCGAGTTATCAAACTTTTAAACGTCGGAGATCTGAAAATATAGAGTAATGATACGGAAAGTGCTCAGTCCTTGTTTAATTATGGGAAAATTGTAATTTAATCAACAGTTTTGGAAAATTATTTCAGTCCTTCTTTCAACATATAATCAAACTCTCGCAATTTATTTTCTATTAAATGGACGAAATGTCTTTTTGTCTATAATTAATAAAGGCGAATGGACTGAGCTAATAGATAAATTATTTAATTAAGCTAAATAGATAATTAAAGACGTGTCGGAATATCGTTAAGTATCGATAATATTATTCGCTATTTTACTCTCGATTCATTTTAGTTTAGATGTTTGTAATGTTCTGATATCGTTATTTTTTCAAAGATTGCATTTCTCCAAAATTGTCGATACTTTATCGATATTTTCAATTTTTTGGTATTGGTACTTTTAGTTACTTTTTTTATAGATACTTTTTCAATATATTAATATCGATAGTTCTGAGGGTTCGATATTTGTTATACCAATGAAGATACTTTTTCAAATTTTCGTTACCAATGATGCTTTGTTATGTTCTAAATCAACAATTACTAGAGCTTTTCAATGTTTTCCGAACCAAAAAGTATCGATACTTTATAGATATATTTATTAACAAAATAATATCGATAATTTAACAAACATTTAATATCGATACTTTTTCTATAGTGATGAAATTTATATGCTCAAAATCAACTTTCTGAAAATAATGAAATTACTTATCTGAAAGCAAAAAAAAACGCGGATTCCAAATATGTAATAATATTTGGGGGTCGTTTATATCGTTCTCGAGATATTTTGATTTTAAGATTGTGAACACTTTTTAGAGGGTACCCTTGACGAAATGTTCTTATATCATAAAAATGTCTACCAATTTATTCACAGATCGATTTCAAACTTTCATAACGTATAGGCCGGAACTCGCTGATTCCAAAAATATAATAATAATAACAATAACGACCCCCATGTTATTGTCGTTCTCGAAATATTTTGAGAAAATATCAAATTTGAAACTGACCGGGATGAAACTTTCAGAATATAATCTCTGTTTGTACGTATTCTCACGAAATTTGGGGGCTATAGTTCAAATAGTTTCCGAGATACAGCCTCTCAAAGTGGAGATTTCAAAATTTTTCAAAATTTTGGGTCCACTTTAAATTTACTAGGGTTCGATCTCAATACTGTCAAGTTTCATATTTTAGAATCAACTCTGTTAGTATTCGATATCAATGTTTCCATTTCAAGTTTCGATATTTTCAATACCCAAAAGTATTGATCAATTTTTGAAAATTTAGATTCAATATTTTCTATTTTACAAAATATCGATAGTTCGCTGTACAAAATCTAATAATTCTGAATCAATTATCGTCTTAATAAATTGCCGTCTACCCAAGTAGCGTACCGCGATGTTCAATGACTGTTGTGAACAAGGCCCCGAGTTCGATTCTCGGTGGGGATCCATAGCTAAATGGAGAAATCACTTATCACTTATCATCTTATCAATATTATTAGCCTCTACTAGGACTAAAACATTGAAAAAGAATTGAATAGTGTTAATGACTATGTACTCTATAAACTCAAACAAAAAATAAATAAATCACAAAACCTATCCTAACCACTCAAATTTCAACTTGATCATAATTTTAAAGCATTATAACTACGGCCATCCATAAAAAATAAGAATTTCTTATTATCAAAAAAAAAAAAAAGTTGAAACTCACTAGATTTTGTTCTAAACCAAATTGTAAAAAAAGTAAAAATAAGAATCCCAACAAGAGTAATTCAATATATTATATAACACTTGATATTTATTCGATGAAGAATGAAAGTTCATCCCACTAATAAAATCAATAAAAAAAAGCAACAACAATAACAAAGCATGCATTCGATGCGCATGTGCGGAATGCTAAGCTCACCATCGCCGTGCGCAGACGCAGTCGCTCCGGTCGACTGGAGGCGTACAAGGTAGATGAACTCGCACAAACACTCTTCCTGTGCGTCCTAACCTCTAGCCTCACGTCCAACTAATGCCAGCGTACCTGCCTACCTACCAATATCGATATAATTTCAAGCTAAACATGTTCATCCTTTAAAAACTTTCACTCTTTTACTTTTTTACCTTTACTACTTCATAACTTCTTACTAAACTGCATAAATACGTGACTAAATAAACAAATAAACATTCGAAGAAGCCATAAAATTTTTATTACCGTGAATTAATGCAGAATATTTGTTGCTCTTTGTTTGTTCCTAGAAAAAGTCGGCGTTTAACTAAAATAGGAGTTCTACATTTTGCCTCGCAAACATAAAAATAACTAAATATACCTTCATTAATGCGTTATTGCACTGCAATTACGGCTGATTGGATTGTAATTTCTAATTTCCACCGTAGTCAAATCGGCTAAACTAGACTAGCCGACTTATGACCGAGAGAAAAGTACCTACTTGCTGTTTGAATGCATGTGTATGTATGTGTGCATGTGTGTGTATGAATGTGTGCATGAATGTATATATGCATGCATATGTATATGTGTGTATGTGGTGGGTGCTTGATCACTTTGATGACTTGCAGCAAACCGCCTACAATTTCATTTACCGTTTTTCCGCCAATCGAATGATAAATCGTGCGGAAAATACATTCTCGCTTTGGCGAGTCGAGTCGAAGGAGAAGAAGGGTGAGGATTTCTAATCGTGTTACATACGCTCGACGCGTTTTTCATGACTTGCCGCGTATAGTTGCCTTTGCAACGCGGGTTTTGGAAAAATGATCATTTCGCTTTTACTTTTTTAGCGGAAATGGTGCACGTAATCTAAGGCCTAAGAGCGCTTAAATGCAAAAGAGTGAAAGTTTGTGCATCGCAATGTTTACGAATGTTTTACTTAAGTTTTACATTTCTTTGAATTTGAATTCTTGGAATATTCAATAATTTCTAATTTCAAATCCACTTTTATGCATATTTCAATTTAACCAATCAATTTGGAATGTTTTTCTTTTTTTTAAGGGCGAAAACTCATTTACTAGGTTGAAACTTTTGTTGGAAATAGACTTAATCAATAGCTAAACTATTCAAGAATATTCCTGAAAAATTTCAAGTCAGTAGATGAAGAATTTATGAAGTTATAGCTCAAAATGTTTATAAAAATATATTCTTATGTTTTCCACTTCGGATGCGCTTCATCGTTTTTCATATGAATTTGGAATGTGTTTTCTTTATGTGCGGAACATCATTTATCAGATTAAAATTTTTGTTGGAAATAGGCTTAGTCAATAGCTGAACTATTCAAAAATATTCCTGCAAAATTTCAAGTCGATAGATGAAGTATTTATGAAGTTATAGCTCAAAATGTTTATAAAAATATATTCTTATGTTTTCCACTTCGGATACGCTTTATCATTTTTCGTATGAATTTGGAATGTTTTTTAAGTGCGGAACCTCATCTATCAAGCTGAAACTTTTGTTGGAAATAGGCTTAGTCAATTGCTAAACTATTCAAAAATATTCCAGCAAAATTTCAACTTGATAGATGAAGAATTTATGAAGTTATAACTCAAAATGTTTATAAAAATATATTCTTATATTTACCACTTTAAACGCGCTTCATCGTTTTTCGTATCAATTTAGAATGTTTTTTAAGTGCGGAACCTCATTTATTAGATTAAAATTTTTGTTGGAAATAGGCTTAGTCAATAGCTTAACTATTCAAGAATATTCCTGCAAAATTTCAAGTCGATAGATGAAGAATTTATGAAGTTATAGCTCAAAATGTTTATAAAAATATATTCTTATATTTACCACTTTAGACGCGCTTCATTGTTTCTCGTATCAATTTGGAATATTTTAAATTGTGCGGAACCTTATTTATCATATTAATTTTTTTGTTGGAAATAGACTTAATCAATAGCTAAGCTATTCAAGAATATTCCTGCAAAATTTCAACTCGATAGATGAAGAATTTATGAAGTTATAGCTCAAAATGTTTATAAAAATATATTCTTATGTTTACCACTTTAGACGAACTTCATTGTTTTTCGTATGAATTGAATGTTTTTTTTTTCTTTAAGCGCGGAACATCATTTATCAGATTAAAATTTTTGTTGGAAATTGGCTTAGTCAATAGCTTAACTATTCAAGAATATTCGTGCAAAATTTCAAGTCGATAGATGAAGAATTTATGAAGTTATAGCTCATAATGTTTATACAAATATATTGTTATATTTATCACTTTAGACGCGCTACATCGTTTTTCGCTTTTGCGTGCACGATTGAGAAAATTCTGCTAAACCAATATGACTACGTCTTATCACATTTTATAGCCAAATAAATTCTCTAGAATATGACGTCAATTGTTTTTTGAAGAAATACATAATTATATTTTATTTTGTCTTTTGAAATTGGATTTTTATGGGAAAAATGCCATTTAAATTTAAAACTACATAAAAAATATGAAAGTTTCACTTTTTCTGAAAATAGCTCGACGGCATATTCAATTCAGAATTTTATAGTCTTTATAAAAACATTTAGTTTTTTCGCTTCTGATCAAATCTAAGGACGCTAGAGTGTACGCAGCTGAGAAACTCCAAAGAAAACTTCGGACATCGCTGTAGTTCATTGTTTTAATTCTGCGTTTCTCAAACTTTTCTGACCACTGCACGGAACCGGTTCGAAACTTACAAAACCCATGTTGTGAGAAAACACTATATTCAGATTTTTTTTTACAAATTTTGCCGTGACCCACCTGATTTTTTTCGTGGCCAGAAATCGGACCCACACTTTGGGAAATACTGGATTTATCTGACTTTAATTCGCATTTTCTTCGAATAATTTTGTAGGTAAACGATTTTACGTGATCTACGACAATTTTATTAAAAGTCTAACTCATTTAATGAATGCATTTATCATATATACATATTTAATCAATTTTATCACTTTCTACATTTCAAGATAATCGTTAATAGCTTACATTATCAATTATTGCCTACTTTTACTAACCAAGCTAACGATTAGAATACACCGGATATTATTCTTTTCTTCATGACATCCTGTCATTCTGTCACTTATAAGAGATAACTGACTATAAATGTTTGCAGCAATATATTTTTTTCTATTATAAAAACTTAAAAATCCTCTAGGCCTTGTCACATCCTGTTGTGTATTCCTAACTAGTAGTAGGTTTCTAATCGTGTGAATATCTTTAGGACAGTATTCAAACACGCTTCACAACTGTTCACTTTAACACGTTTTTTTGGATTAATCTAATTTTTTGCTAATTTAAAAATTAGCAAAGGCACTCCTAGGAGTATTTACATTCATGATGTCGAGTTTATACTAACAAGAATATGCTAACCATGAATGTTTAATGAGATAATAAACTTTAAGCAATAATAGAATCTATTTTTCCAATTTAGAAGTTTATGGCAGATTTTATTGTTTTCTCTATATAGACAAAGCTTAAACAGAGAATGCTTCAAATAAACTAATAAAATTACATTTTCCAAGAACAAAGTTTATACTCAACGTTTATTTATAATAGAATATAATCGTAATAAAACTAAATGTGTATTCTTA
>JAODAC010032624.1:0-14255 GCA_027575185.1 Mimaenictus wilsoni
ATTCTCGTTGTCCTTCGCAATTTTGTGAAATCCACAGGGTTAACCTCACTTTGCATTTGCAACCTTCACTTGTATTGAGAAAATCATTACTCGTGTATTGTTTCGCCAGAATGACATTGAAATCTGGTACGTAGTTCGACTAGAACACTCTACAAGAAACAACTATATCAATCTTATTCATTGAACATTGTACATGTCTTTGTCACCCCACAGCCCCTCTGAGACTTGCCCTTTTTTTATCGTAAAAAGCGAATATAGTTGAGATCTATGGTTCTCAAAGTAGGGCCCGAAAAATGAACGAGGAGCATTTTTAACCGACGTCTTAGACGGGGGACTTGCCTCATCATTACATTGCCCCCAATACAATAACAAAAAAGATTTTTTAAATGTGAGAACCACTGGTTTAGATAGTATCATCACTACCCTCTTCAAAGCATGTCTTTTCGGATAGGTCTAATGCATGCCACTTATCGGCGGTCCTTTTGGTCTTTGACAGCAACTAACGATTGAACATTAACAATGCGCTCGACCACTGAATCAATTTTATCCGCTTTGAACCAAACTTACCACAGAAGAACGTGTGGGCGGCAATGTGGATTTAGGACTAGCTGTAACAGGAACAAAATGATGCAATGTTGCTCGAATTTCTAGGATTCTAACCACTACTCCTCAACTAATATTCTCAATTAATATACTTCTAACTCCCCTACTTCCAATAATATTCAAGGTAACTTTAGAAGTATATCTGAAGAATATATACTTATTTTCGGTCAATATCATTAGAAATAATATGTTTATAGTGGGTCACTCTCCATAGGATGCTGACTTGCATCCCAAGTTTAGTCTATGGCCAGAAAGAACTCTCTAAGATAATCCTTCAACTTTGACATGATATGTATATTCAAAGGAGTGTAACACCGCATGAAATTTGCCAAGTCACGCAAGAATTCCATTTGTTTTTGACGACTTTCTCTTCTAATTGTAAGAGAGTATTTCAAATTTAATAGGATATTATTGGATTTGAAATAGTATTTTAACTCTATTAGACGATAAAAAAAATTAAAAAGTATAATGAGACGATGAGTTTTTGCTTTGACCATTGAATAGTGTATAATTCGATCGTAAATTTAAGTTTTGCCAGGTTATTGTGTTGTTCGGAATGACCTTGTCAGAGCTTTGAACTCGAGAAAATGATACATAATAAAACATTCATTTCGACAGTTCACGCTAATGCTACTGGTCTACATATGCGGGTATAATTTATGTGCGATAAATGTGAAATAAATTATGAGCTACGTGTCTAATTGATCATTATGTGTGAATATATTGCTTTCCCTTGGATAATTATTGGAATGTCTTAAATATGGCAAATCATACTTATAATTTTATTCTTTACCAAACAAGCGCCATAAATTTTAATTTATGAGCTTTGACAGTTGAAATATTCATTAAGTCAGGGGTGAACAACCTTTTTTAAAATAAGGTCAGTCAAAATCATCGACAGTCATCAAATTATCAAATGGGGACTTGGAATGCTTCGCGTGCTTACAAATATTTTCGCCGCGGGTTGCTCACCCTTGCATTAAGTTATCAATAATTGGTACTTGCATATTTCTATGCTTTCTCAATAAAAGAATAAATATAATTATTCTTAATTTACATATGCTTACCTATCATCTCCTAACCTATCATTCTCATAATTAACCTTAAAATAGAAGATATTCTATAACTAATATAAATAATAAAAAACATACATTTTTTACAAGTTAATTTATAATCATTAAATATGAATCATTAAATGATTTAGCAAACACTAAACAAGTAATTTAGGTAGTTGCAAGTAATTTACCTGTAATTTCTACTTTATAAATAGAGTTACGTCACCGAATAGGAATTAAAACATAAAGATAAATTACAACTAGATGATCTTTAAACAATTTGAATTGCTATTTCCGTAGATAATTTATTGTTCCTTTCCTCCACACCTACATTTTGTAATTATTTTTTAATGGCTTGTAATGCATGCAATGACCAGTAATATTTTAACGTGACTTTGTATTTACATGCTTTTCATTTACACTTTATTTGTGTAGGTGTTTCCCAGAAATTGTCAATTCATACAAAATTCTGAGAAATATTCAACTGAATAGCTGTGAAAATTGCGTTTGAAACACGTAAGAATTATCGCAATACACCTAATTATAAACATGAATCTACAACTAGTTAGCTATACGAAGTTTTACTAATATCGAATAGCTGCAAACTCTCCATAACGTTAAATAGTGGTGCTACATATTTCACAATCCCAATATTTACTCAATCGTAATAATTACTGAATTATCTAGTTAAAATAAAAGACAAAGTACTGAATAGTAATAATTATTTAAAATCTTATAAGATATATATCTCGTGAGATATTTAATCAGGTGTATTGTTGGTTACTCGAAATTAATACTACAAAGTATGACATTAACAAACAAACTAGTTCTTATCTTAATGTTTTTAATTGCATGTAATACTTATTATCGTTAAAATTCCTTGAGCAATTGTTTCAATTGTACTTGTTTACATTTCTATTGGTACTGCTAAGTATCACATAATTGATTTTATTTGCCGATATCTCGGAAAATATTTTTCTCGAGAATATTTGCGCAAATAAGTGCATGTTTTAAATTAATTAATCTACCTATTTCATAACGATTTCAGAAAAGTAAACGAATTAAATAAATTGACAACCTAAGCAATCCTGGAACTGACAGAAGGTACATTCTATCCAATGCTTAACATTTCGTATTCCTGAAATGAGTCAATTATTTTTGTTCAATTTTATAGTAATCTATAAGAAATGTGGTACACCCTCTGGATCTTGTAGGTTATCCTCCTACCTTTTATTCTATACTCCTGAAGGTGGTACCTCTAAGCATGTGCCCCAGGAATCTCGACATTTCGATTTTTGTGAGACTTTTTCGCAAAAAGTACCACTTCTAAAAGTAAAGTCACCTCTTCTGGAATTCACCCCTTCCCGCAAAAAATGCCTCCTCCTGACAACAAATTCTACCGTCGCCCAAACCACAAAGCATAGGTTCTCTGAGGGTTATCCTACAATGCAATCTTTGCTATATTTCCAAAAATAGTGGTATGATTTGATATGAAGGTCACATGAACCCACCACTCCTAATCTGGTACTCACCACACCAACAAACCAAGTTCTTTTTGTTTATTCATATATATTCATATATAAATCACTAAAAATATATAACATTTGTTCTATAGCTTATTATAGCAAAATAGAAATACTGATCATTTGCTTTCATAGTCAATAATCTTGATCGTACAGATAATCGTGTAAGTTCATCGGCAAGCAAAAATAAAGGAAGCATTAAGTATGTGAATATTATAAATATTTATAAATACAAATATAAGTTATCGCCGCACTTTGAGTGTGACTTCGCCGGGCGGGAGCTTCTTCATCAACGACCATGCATCGATTCTGGGCATTCCTGTTACATCAGTGCCTTGGATCTCCACGAGCTCGTCTCCCACGGCGAGCAAGCCACATTTATCCGCCAATCCACCTGTAGGAATGCGATTGTTATAGATTGCACTTCCGTTACTATTAAAATTAACATTTTATTGCATACCGGTGAATAGCTTCTTAATAAGCAATGGCACATCACCCTGTGGTGATCCGCGTCCACCCTCCATGCTAAAACCAAGTCCGGATGCCGTAGATAGTGGATCTTTGACCAGTTTTACTGTGAACATAGGCTTATCACTTCCTATATCATTATCTAATTTAGTAGCAACTTTTATTGGCGAATCTATTTTTGTGGTTACACCGGTGAGATTGGGCGAGGTTGGTAGTTCCAAAGTTGATTTCTTCGACTCTTGGCAAGATGGTGTGGTATTCCCACGAGGTGGTGATGTGACTATAATAATCTCTGCTACCGGTTCCTGTTACATAGTATAGGTTAAACACAACACTGTGGAATTTTGAAGTTAATTTGAATGTGTTACCTTCAATATGGCCATTGATTCCGCATGTGTGATGCCATTCATGCTATTACCGTTGATTGCCAGCACACGCTCGCCTTTATACAGACGTCCATCCAAGTGAGCGACACTACCATTACGCACTTTGTGGATCTATTCAGAAAAATATGCGAATAATTTGTTTAGTCACTAAGTGCGGTTATGTTACGCTGATTTACTCACAGTTACGTCCTTTGTCTCGTAATCGGTGCCACCTGCCAGAGTAATACCGATGCTTCCACCTGGTATTTCCGGTCGTAAAGCAATCACATTGACGTCTCTAGATGACACACCTTCATCTTCCCAGGTTTTTACAATTGCGTCAATTATTTCCTTGATGTCCTGTTATAAAAAAAATATTGGATTTATTTATTGGAGTGGGTTAAAATTACTTACTACTTTTGAATCATTCGTATATGCCAAGGAGTTTCTTTTGCTCGGTATTGGGCAAGCACTTGTCGTAGAGGAGGATGTTGTTGTTATATTCGAAATTGAATGTCTTCCCCTTATTGCCACATTTTTCATACTACTAGATAGACATACTGGGGTTACTGGAATTGATGAAGATCTTTCGAAATTTTTACGTAGATCTGTAACACTTGCAGCCTTCTGGTTCCTACTCGATAGGAATCTACTTGTAAGTCGGTCTAAGTCTTTCTTTACAATTGGTTTTACATCTGAAGATAATTTCATTTCTCGTGATTGTTTCAGGTTACGTGGTTCTTTGATTTCTATTATTTCACTTTTCTCTTCCTTTTTCGAATCCTTGATGCCATTTTGGATTTCAGTAGTACTCGAAACTCTTTCCACTATGACCGTTTCAATTGCAACCTTTGCAATGTCCTCAGTTTTCTTTGAAGGAATTTTCGTCTCTGGCTCATCGAATTTTCTCTGGATTAACCGGGGAGAACCATTGAGGTCTTTCCCACTGCGACACTTAGCCGAAGCAAGGATATTCTTTCGATTAATAGCCTCAACGCTCTGAGGTTTCAGCAACCTGGAGTCGTAGAGGTGATTTGGACTAGCGGGTGGCGACTGTCGAGAAATGTAGCTCGATTGACTGGAGCTCACCGCTGAATCGTTGTCACTCTCGTCTTCAGATTTGGCGATTTTCGATGCTGTAGTACTCGTAAGTGGGGAACTAGAACTTCCCATGCTGCCCATGCTGGCGTAATCAAAACTGCAATCCGAACGCGTTGGAGAGGTGATGCTTTCAAGTGATTTAGGAGCGTCGGCGGAAGGAAGTCGGTATTCCTCGTCTGAAGAAGATGTTGTCTCCTTTGTGAGTTTAGTAGAATATACCTGTAATGTCTTCCTTTTAAAAGCCGGGGAATATTTAGCACATTCAACATCTGATACGTCTGTATTCCACAGTGGAGGACTGGAAAGATTTAGGCTTGGGGTAGAATTGTTTCTAGTATGATGGATCCGTGTTTCAAGAATAGGAGTTGTTGTAATCTGTGGTAGGAATTCCAAAGGTGTGTCCACCGCACTTTTTATTTCTGGCAAGTCAATGAGTGTACTCTCCTGCGAAAGATCTGGATGTTCAGGAATGATAAGTCCTTTCAACTTTGAAATCCCCTTACGTCGTTGATCGAGTATCTGCGTCCATCGGTCGTTCGTTGAGGATATGTCAACCAAGCTCTGTGAACGTTTATGCAACCTGGAATATTCTCTAGGGCTGGAAGCCTGATGGGTATCTGATGTTAAATCTAACATACTCCCACGTGTCATCGGGTTGACGTTAAAATCAAAGGAACTCCTGCTTGAACTCTGTTCAAGTTTTTCAAGTTTAGCATTGGAACTAATACTTCCGTTGGTGGTACCCATATATGATTGTAATGGGAGAGATGGTGTTGGCTGTACGGGTTCCCCACTATGACTAAACATGGCGATCATGTTTTTCACATTTGTTTTCGGCTGCTCCTTGCCACGTGGAAGGCTTGTGATCCCCACCATGGGCGTGTCCCGTAATCGTCGAGGCATCATTGCCGGTTGAGATGTGACGGGTGTCGCTGGCGGTTTGAGGGACTCCTGATGATAGTCGGGGAACTCGTGTCCGTCTGGCGGTTGACGCGTATCCATCTTGTCGTCCAACACCTCCTCCGATTCGCCGGCATCTGCCTCAATCGCCAACGACTTTAATTTTCGCGGTGCCGGTTCAGGCGTTTTTTGATCTCTCTGCTCTTTAATCTCGCTATCATCTGTAGACAAATACAATTATAAAATAATAACCATTAACAGGCAGTCATAAAGAAATCGCGTATTACACAAAATTTTACAGCCCGGTATTTTTTTTGGTGTTTTGGGCTTGCAATAAACGATGCGTGCCACGTCCATGACAAACCGAAGGCAACTGAAAGGGTGGTCTCTATCTTCACCGATACATACGTTCGACAGATGGCAAAGCGAGAGTGCAAACTGACGCCCGGTGAAGTTCGAAGGTTGTGCAAGAATCTCTTACGCTCTACTGCCAAGCACGCACACGTTTGTTTATGAATAAAAGTTGTTTACTGGCTGTGTGAGTAGATTTGTGGGCAGTTGCCATATTTGTACAACGCGCGACCGATTGGAACGATCGGAGGCCAGTTGACCATGGTCAACTTAATAATACGCTTAAATGTTACATATACTCATGTTACACCCCGCCGTGAAGTGTATCCTACTAACCTATGTCACTTCAATCTGATAAAATCTTAACCTAAGATATGATGACTGTTTAATCTCGTATTATATACATCGGATATACAAAATTAAACCATTTTCTCAAAATCTAATGAAACAAACTACTTATAGACATTGCCAATTTAATCATGTCAGGGCGCATCTGGGCGTGTTTCCGCTTAACATAAGCTTAATCAGATGGGAGCCACACCTATTTCTCTGTAACCCATTACTTCATTCCTAATCACACCAACACATTGGTAGCATTTCTTGCTTTTTTAGAGCCCTCCAAATCATCACTGTTTATAATACATCAAATAAAATGATGAGTATGAATCCGAAGCTTGGAATCCGGGATTACGGGAAATATGCAAAAATAATTGATAACTATAAAACTAATCCGTTCCCTCGATTTTTGCACGTTAGATTTCTTAATGATTAAAATATCTTTGGATTTCCTAGGTTATACTAATACAAACTACGTTTAATGGATAATCAATTACCGAATTAATGAGAATTCTACAATTTGTATATTAGAAATTACTTTAAAACAAAGTTTGAATATCATATTTCACTTCCACCATTTATACGTGATACCATCAGACTTGGGCCTTCTTAATCAGATTGGAGGGAATAAGTATAAATACCATTCTTGGACTTTCAATTATCAATTATCTCATATTTCGCCTAATCTAATCAAAACTAATCCAAGGTAAGTACATTTTAATGATTCGCAGAAAAGGTTTATGTCAAACAATACCTACATAACTTTATTATTAACGTGAAATCCTGAACAAAGGCTAACCAAATGGTCAAAAATGGCAGGCTAATAAACATGACCTAACTTAACCTCTCACATCCTATTCACACTGCATATGATATAACCTATAACATTAAAAACCGGTGTGCATAGCTTTTCATCGCATTCGATTGCGCAGATTGTGCAATCGATTGTTTGCTTCTAGTTGTGAATGATTACATTATTTCATATATGTAGGTGCATACACACTTTCGCCAGCTATTACTCTTATGGAAATTTATAACGCGTATTGTTATTGTTGCGTGCACGTCGCAATATTATTTATGACACGTTGCGGAACCATTCGAAATCGGCCAAAAAATCATATTTAATTTACGACAATTAGGCAAACAATTTAAAATGCAAATACGCCAAAATCGTACATTCATGAGTGAAATTTGATAAATTGGTGAATGTTGACTTTGTTAACAACACAAACATGTTTCACCTTTTGCCTTTTTACTCAATTCTAACGAGTAAAACTATTGCAAAAAAGTGAAAGACCGTTTGTCATTGCAGCTACGCAAATATTTAACGCCTTATCTAGCTGCATCTAGTCACATCCGCGCTAATATTTGCGCGCGCGCAATTACAGCACGCACTCATTGATAACTCCAGGAAATTGCTTAATTGCACTTGTTAAAATTCATCATCGCTCCAACAGCGCCAGTGTTGGAAGGGCTCTCGGAGAGATCGCAGCGGTCGATAAAATCGCGAAGGCGATTGTCGCAATTGCAATATATGCGCGCACGCGTTCTATGCTGATTTTCGCTAGTAACTTTTGACGTCGCCGACATTTAGCTCCTTTTAGCTCCTTCACGCGCGCCCGAACGCTGGTATGTGCCGCATGCTGTTCGCAGGAGCAGCTGGCCGGGGAAGCAGGCTGGCAAACGCCACCACCGCGACCCGGCAGGCAGGCACGTACAAAGTCAACTTTTTAGTCGTCTTATTGCATTCGCTCCTTTGCTCCTTTGCTCCTTCGCGCATTGCCTTTGCCTTTTGCAAAACCTGCACATGTATCAACTTGATCAGAGTTTCCCAACATGTCGTACCCTTATTATTTCATATATGTGTTATTTTCATATGAGTGTTGATGGTTGGAGAGTAAGTTGACAGACGAAATAGGATCTAGAGGATTCAGAATGATGCATCGGTCTAGGCCGGGTAGTATAATTCTATGGGGAGTATCTCCAGGAGATAGCGGTAGTTATTTAGAATGATGTCGAATGATGGTATAGAGATTGTCTTGGACGAATGAGAATATGAACCTCTCCGCCCATGCAATATACTTTCATCTCAGTTACAGGACAGTTACTTTTCCTGAGAAGGAGCTGCTAGAGATTTAGATTGATGTCAGGAGAGAAAGTGAAATGGCTCCCTTGAGGGTTACTAATGGTTCCGAATGGTATAGGTCAATGTATAAGAAGGATAGTTTCTTCCAAGATTTCTGTGGGGGCTTCACCAAACGACGAGGTCTCCTTGGAACAAGGACTATGGAAGGGTTCCCTTACTTTCCTGTCTAAGCTTTGCGTGGAGTACATAATTTTGGAAAACCTGCGCACGTATTGAAATATATTTCAAAAGTTTAAAAAACACTGGAATAGACTATCGTTCGAATGTGCGCGCATACAAGAGTACTAGAGTGGATGTGGCTTAAGTCGCGCCAGCAAACTGCGAGGGCTCTGCGGCCGGTTGCGCTAACTCGTTAAGTATTACCGGTTAGCGCAATACTGTTGTTGCGTGACATTTTCTTTGTTCGCGCCCTGCATCAACTACAAGCGGCTTACGCTCGTGCGCTATGGGCGGTGGGTGGACGCTGGACATTCTGTACTTACTAAATGTCAAATTATCCATATTCAAGAAGACAAAAAAAAACGAACAAAACAAATGATATTGCCACTGATATTATTAACAAATCCTGCTTATTTACAACTAGTCAAAACTTTACCAAAGTTTACAAAAAATGTTAAGAAAGTTTGAGTAAGTTTATAAAATGTAACGTTCTTACTTGCTATGTTGTAACAGTAGTACAAATAATGTTCATTGTTGTATTATCCTGTGTTTTTTCGGAAGTTTTTACTTAAGTCACTTCCGCTTTCACACTTCACACATTTGTCCCGGATGACATAATGTCCGCTTCCGTTCGCTGTGCTCCGCAGGAGTTCGTTTTTGTTTTCGCGTGCGGCTTTTGGACGTTGGGGGCTTTGTGCACATCGAATGCACGTTGTCGGCGGATAGGCGCGTGCAAACAGCGGAGGACGTGGTGAACGCGAGCGTGAACGCGCGTAAACTACTCGCGGGTGCCCGCTGTTCGGGCACGGACGCAAACCGAAACGCGCAAACCTCGCGGACTGCGCACCGCTCGCCGACTCGCGATCCTACAGCACAACGAGGCCCCAATGCGTGCAAACACCCGCCGCCGCCGCAAGAGCATGAAGTATGATTTTCAATCATTTGGCTTCGATTGGCGGACGCTCTTGCATTGCTTTGTGTCCACTACCAGCCGCAGCATTCAATCGGATCAACTTAACTGAAATATATCTTAACCTATCGCAATATATCGTAACCTAATATAACTCTCACTAAAATATACTTTATATCTCTTCTATTTCAATAATTTTACAGAGATACAAAGTATATTATTGTCATTGTTGTATTCATTTCATCTTACAAACAATGCATGTTTCAACCGCATCAATCTGAAATGTAATATAACCTATCACCATACACAATAACCTGTACACATATTCCTGACTTAACCTAGTCAGATGAATATATACTTGTTTATCATTCTGAAACTATAAAACTATACCGGGTATTCTAAAGATCTGGAAATTTAAGGTCTCAAGGAAAAAATAAGTAGCTAATCAAAATGTAATAATCCCATGGGAACACTGTTCTTGATGTATTCAGCACTCCAGCCCCTCCCTCAGTGTGTGGGAATAATTTTGAAGTCTGAAATGGGACCTCTATTTTTATTGTTGATTCAAATTGTACGACTACAAGTTCATATAATTTGTCATCGAGTTAGGCAAATAAACTGTTGGTGGACCTATGGACTTGGATAAGAAGAGATAGGTGATGAAAGAAGCAAGAGGGGTACTAATGTGTCTCAGAATATGTTTAGGCGATGATTTAACAGCAGAGGAAAGAGAAGTACAGAAGAAAATTAGAGCCAAAACGGCCGAGGAGAAGAAAACGAGCTAGACTCTAAAAAGGATGAGGATAAGCAAACAGGTATGGTCATGGAAGGATGGAAGGCGCACTACACTTATTATTATGCCGACTCAGTATAATTAAACATGTAAGTAACAAGGAAATTCATTACCAAAAATTAAAAGTTATTTAAAATTAAAAAACAAAAACCAATCTCCTTAGTGACAAATCATTCTGGAATGCATTCTACACAAATCCGTTCTGCTTACAATCAGTATCAAGAGAATTAATCATAAAAACATACTTATCACTGAATCATTTCTGATATTGCCGTTAATAAAATTATAATTTACGTCTAAAATTATTGACCATAAGTTTAGTATTAAAGCTCAACTAAAAATCTATAATGGTTCATTTTATCAATTATTAACGCTCAGAAATAAGAAATGTAACCTTACTGGCCTAACCTAATAAAGTTATATAATAAACATAATTCAAATATGGTAGCGCTGAAAACATTGCGAACAATACACCTATTAGAATATCTCAACGGTGTATCAACAAACTTTCATAAACTCCCCCGATTTCCGCAATAACGATAATTACCCATAAATATTTGCATGCCGACGTAATACCTAACATCAACGTCTTGGCGAAAACCAGTCGATCGAGAATCAACAATCGCCAGCAACAACGGACCGACCGGTCGAACGAAGAGAAGAGAAAAAAAGAGTTTCTCTCTGACCTTTTCCTATTTTTTCCACGTGGCAGTAGTGCCGGCCCGGGCCGGGTCAGCCCGCCGGCCTGTAATTGATAGTTTTTGCCTTTTCGTTGATTTCGAATTGAAGATGAATAATGGTAATGGCATACTCATACACACCGAGACGATCGAGCCGGACATGTTATAAGAGAGACGAGAGCGGTGGCGATCCGGCCAACACATTGCAGCCGGGGCCCGGGTCAGTGGACGTAGAAGTCAAGGGCAGCTCTTCGCAGAGCTTGGCCACCGCACCAGCTCCACTCGTCCAGCATCCGCGACGAGCAAGCGAGAGCCGTTTGCGTGTTTGCACACACATTGCACAGTGTGCGCGCATTCCTCGTCAAGCACTCGCTAATCGCAAACGTGCACTACCGATCTAATAAGACTCGTTTACCGCGCCGATGTCGAGCACAAAAATGCTGCCTGCTTTTTTCGAATAGTGCTTGTAGAATTGAGCTGGCATTTCTACGACTTCCTGATCCAAATAAAATGTCATACGAGCAGACAGGTATTTGTGGCATTTTAATAAGAGTTGTACGACTTATCTATTACAAGTATATCCCTAAAATCAATTTCAATAGAATGTCGAAATATATTTTATTTTAATTGATTTTTGGAATGTACTGATACGCAGATAATCTCAAATTATCGCGAAACAATGCTAGGTACTTAAAATTAACAAGTGACCTGTTATAGTTCCCAGAAAGTGTAAGAATTAAATGTACACTTCCATGAACCTCGGAGATACAAGTGCACCAGCTTAGAAAGTTAGAAGTGAATATGAAGAAAACGGATGATGTTAGAAGAACTAGTATGAAATGGAGAAACGATTGAGAGATACAGTCATTTAAGTATCTGGGATTTAGGTTAAAATATACTGGATCAAGCGAGTAGGGCCTATTGGGTGGATTCCAGAGAAAGGGAGACGAGCATGGGGTGGTTGAAAGCGAGGTGGCAAAAATTGTGGTAGGATTATTAAGTCACAATTATTTAATTAATTTTTGTTTAAAAGTATTTAGTATTCTAAGGAAGCGGCGGCTTGCCACGTTATGGAGCTCGGTACTCGTTAGACTGCTGCAGTTAAGCAACGTCGGACGTAGCTAGGCGTTGGATGGGTGACCACTTGGTCTCCCCACTCAACAAGTGGCTGCGGCGCCGTCCTGATTTCGCGGTAAAAACGCGAATGAAAGTTGGGCGATTCGCTTGCAACGGTCCCCGGAAAAAAACCCATATGCACAAAAAGTTAACGAGACCGGATTGGGCCGGGTGAAAGTTACTATTCCCTTAAAAAACCACTATGTGGTAGAAAAAGGTTGTTGAATAAATAAAAAGTATTCTAAGGGTTATTTAGTTTTACTTACAATTAGTGCTTATGATAATGAATGTATGTAATGGAATTAGTGGAAGAAACATGGCAATAAAGGTTCCCTATAATAATAGTAGAAATTGTTTAGAAAAATATTGATAAAGCTACATTTTGACATATTTTATAACTTTTAGAACCACCTTCCCATAAAGCTATTTACATCCTCTCGTAAACATTCCTGCCTTCAAATTTGTCCATAGAAAAATGTATGAAATGTTGTAAATCACCGACTGCTACCTGGGTCAACTATATACAACCAACCACTCACCACTGTGAAACACCTGAATTGAACATTTAAACTTTGAAAAAACTAATTAACAAGGAATTGCTTACCATTTCGGTGAAGTATATCCACACTGCCATTCACCAGACTTCCATCAACGTCGTCGACTTGATCCACATCTTCACAACTTCTGAAAATACAAAGTATGAGTGTTTTTCGGGCAGTGCAGATAAAGTTGCATAACCACGATCATCGGATATTCGGACCGGTATTCCCCACCTTTCTTTCAACTCTCCACGGCGTGAATGTAAATTGCAAATAACAAGCAAATACCTGTGCGTTTACAAATACTTAATATGGACGTATTTGCGAAATGTCAAGGACATTCAAACTATTTCAAGCGGTGATGCTGCTAATGCCGTTCAGATCTAGGAAGAAATAAGTTCTTATATGTAAACATATTGTCGCTCTTAGAGTGCTTTACGTAATTAAATTATTAGTGCATAACGCGCACGCGTTTGCTGCTTTCGGTCGGCTGCCTAAAACGGTTCTACAGACACATAGCTCAACTAATTACCGCGTTTTTCGTAATTAATTGTAATTGTACGTAAAGGCGACGTTTAACTTTACGTGATTAGGCATTATCACTGGAGGCTAGAAAATGTTTTAACGCGATTTAACGACGAGGGCGTATTTAAATCCTAAAACTTTCCAAAAATGAAAGGTGTTCGATGTTTGATGAATGAGTTGTAGTAATTAATGCATTTTGCCGGCGAGAAATTTCGTATACTCTCTGTGATCGTGCATCACATCTCACTCGTTTCCCAGCGCACGCTTCAGTCTCACATTTGGTTACTTTAATTTCTAACCTATGCGCGTACTTTCTAGCTTTTGTGCAGTGGTTTTATTTTCTGCGACAGTTGTTGTTCCTGCGGTTCAGTTCCCAGGCGTTACAACACGACACCTTATCGAAATCGCATGCTTTTTGTCATCTGTAACTTTTCCTTCTGACGCTGCAAAATTTTGACATTTTTGTTCCCAAGAAACCACAAATGAACTGCTGCGAAGTTAGTAAATAATTCCAGCCAAAATTTTAAAAATATCCATAAAAGGAAAAGATTAAATTAAAAATTAAAACTTGAAATTACGTGGTATTTTTTTTAAATTAAAGAACTGTTTATTTTGATACCAAACGTAACGCATTATCCATTCATTTAACCCTTCCAACTATCGACACCCTCTTGATCAATCATTT
>JAODAC010032635.1:0-12805 GCA_027575185.1 Mimaenictus wilsoni
TGGGATAAACACGAGAATCTGTTGTAACGCTATGAGCGAGTGGAACGCGAGGTGTCGCGTGGTGGGTGGGACATTCTCATATGATTAGTCTATGGACATTCTGTTCCAGACCGCGGCGCGACACGGTTGATATTTCGACAGATGAATTGTGCTCTGTCTTTGTGTCATTAACCTCGGGGTTATTTGGTCGGGAAGGTTGGCAATTCCCTCGCTGATAGTGCCGCGGAGTTATTTGTTCGGCTAGTTTGAATTAAAGCCATCTTGTGATTGAGAAATGTATTCTTATTGGGCCATCCTAACATCTTACCTCTGACCTAGCTAGTTGTGCGGGGTTTTACATGATTATCAACAAATTAAAATATATGCGTGTAACAAAATATTTATATATACGTATTTGTGGCGACCTCTACAGAATAATAGGGGAACAATATTATACATTTTCGCCGACTAATATTTTGAATGGTTTTATCTTTCAGGAAAATTCCTTCTCCAATAGCTTTAACATCGCCACCTTGTAATAGTCTGGAGCTTGTACCTGCCGTTAGGCAATTTAATTTTTAATTCTAGAAATACGGTGACACATGTGACAAAAATGTAACTTGTTTAATGGTTTGAATTTCACTTCTTAGTTCTGCATTTTGCCGTTAGAACCGTTTGTTGCGCGCATGCGACACTCACAATCAGATTTAGTTGTGATCAGGGCGCCTAGAAAACGACTTCAAATAGCAGTAAGTACCCTTTTTGTTTACTCAGCCGGCATCTTGTTCAGTTTTGATAAAAGCATTAAGAACAATATTAAACGAGACTCGGCGAGGCATTGAACTTACAACAAATTGCAAATTGGAACGCCACCGAGAGGCGTTTAATGTGTGTTTTTCTCTCTATCCAAAATAAGATTGTAAGATAAGATATTGAAATTCGTAACACTTTTTTCACCGTGCGGTTTTGTTAACTGTTTTACGATTATCGATAGGAAGTGCTAGTAGCTAGCATTCTATTTAGACATGTGTGATTTTTCGCTTAAATGCTGCTTATCATTAATGAACAGATCTGTAGTTGTAGGTTTTCTGTAGATCGAGAAATCTAATTTATTTGAGATGCGTTTAATTGTGATGTCTAACATTCAATACCTGATGATGCCGCATAGGCGGAATACGTATTGTATGAAATTTAAATAAACAAGTAAAACATCTAAAGTATTAAGTGACTTAACGTTTCTAACTATTTCATTTGCTTATTTAGAACCGATATTATACCTCGTGAAAGTTGAGTCTACGATTTCACTGATAGAAAAATGGCTCAAAATGACTTCTTCTAAAGATCACACTTTTGTTTTCATTTAACACATTTCTATGTTCACAAATCATATATGAATCGATAGCTTGTTGATGTGAAGTACATTTATGATATGATAGGCATATCCAAAAAGGGTTTTGGAAGGGGTGGTGATCGAAATGTATAACTAAACTTTGGGTGATTTTGATAACGTGTACAGGAAAGCATGCAACTTCTGCCGATAGTTGTATAAGGAGAGCCGAAGCGACAAAGCAGTTAACCTATTATTGTCTAATCGATTGTTGTGTAGGGACTCAAGTCCCTGGACATTTATTAAGATTAATTTTCTTTTAAGAGCAGAGCAAACTTAATATAATATTTCTTCTAGGTCTGTTTTCCACTCTTACCATGTATCTCTTTCATGAGTCTATTCATTTCAAGTCAAACTTCTTGAGCACGCATCCGTTCTCTATCATGTTCCAACTGTTACTTTACCCCATCCTGTGACCACCCGCGATAATTCCAAAATCGTGTCCCTTGTCAAATTCACCATTCTTAATTGCTTCCCAATGTCCTTTGCATCGGTCACTAGACCTCCCGTATGCAAGAAATTCCTACTGACTTTCCTTGTGACCCTTCATTCCTAGTGACATTATGCTCCAGCTTCTCGAATACGGCCTCACCCTTCCGAGATGGCTAAGTCACTCTAGCCAATGAGAATCTTCTGATTCCAACACACGCGCCTAGATCGTCCCCCACGGGCACCTTCCAACTTCTAAACTTCTTTTCATCGTGGCACTTGTTTACTGACCTTCTTCGGGGCAACAATTTACCAACACGATCTAAGAATTCTGCATGATTTTCATGAATTATATTTTCAAATAAAAATTCCAAATAAAAATTAAATCAACGAAACTTTCTTCATATATTCAGAAGTAGGATTATAGCTCATTTGAGCCTCAAATAAACTAACCGAATTTTTCGATAAAAACTTCAGGAATGTCTCCATTTGATCAACCAAAAGCTGTAAACGGTCGAATATCATCAAGAAGATCTGTAAATTGCTGTCTTTCAATTTTAAACAACAAATGGTGAGAGTATTAAAGCGCTTTATATTTACTAAAATGTATGTACAATCCTCATTATTTACGTAAAAGTTAAATGAATGAAACTTTTTTTAAATATTCAAAAGTGGGATTAAAACATTATAACTCGTCTGTGCATTAAACAATTTTACCGAATTCTTCGACAAAAACTTCAGCAATGTCTTCATTTGATCAACCGAAAGCTGTAAACGGTCGAGTATCATCAAAAAAAATCTGGAAATTGCTGCCTCTCAATTTTAAACAAAAACTGCGTGTTGATGACATGATGAAAGTGTTAAAATTCTTTATATTTCCTAAAAATATCTGTATAATCCTTATATTTCAAATAAAACTTAAATTAACGCAACTTTCTTGAAATATTCAGAAGTGGGATTATTACCTGTATATTATTATATGAGCATCAAACAATTTCATCGAATTCTTCGGCAAAAACTTCAGGAAAGTCTCCATTTGATCAACCGAAAGCTGTAAACGGTCGGGTAACACCAAGAAGATGTGTAAATAGCTGTCGTTCAATTTTATACAACAACTTCGTATTGGTGACAGTATTAAAATGCTTAATATTTACTAATAGTATCTAAACAATCCTGATATTTTAAATAAAAGTTAAATCAACGAAACTTTCTTTAAATATTCAGAAGTGGGATTGACACGCGTCTGAACATAAAACAATTTTACCGAATTCTTCGACAAAAACTTCAGGAATGTCTCCATTTGATCAACCGAAAGCTGTAAACGATCGAGTATCATCAAGGAAATCTGGAAATTGCTGCGTCTCAATTTTAAACAAAAACTGCGTGTTTATGACATGATGAAAGTGTTAAAATGCTTTATATTTCCTAAAAATATCTGTACAATCCTTATATTACAAATGAAACTTAAATCATCGAAACTTTCTTCAAATATTCAGAAGTGGGATTATAACTCATTTGAGCCTCAAACAACTTAACCGAATTCTTCGACATAAACTTCAAAAACGTCTCCATTTGATCAACCAAAAACTGAATATGATTGTCATCCATAAACGTATAAGATAAATTCGGTCCAATCCTCACGAACAATCGAAGTAAATGTATCCCACCATAAACTTCACTTGGCTGAATATCATCATCAATAAGATCCATAAACTGTTGCCTCTCAATTCTATACAGCAACTGCGTATTCACCACAGTATTAAAATGACTGCGAATCCCAGCAATCATTTCAACAATAGCTGATTCCGGATTATTCAGACTTACCCTGTTCATCTTCATATAACTTAAATAGTCATCAAGGATATTATCCACTGTCATAGACGCTGGTAACGTCCATAATTTCTTCTGTCTCTTAATAGTATCCCAATCGTCAACCAGTAAAACTTTGAGATCATCAGGAATGTTAATATTCACCTCGATTTTACTCTCGAAAACTCCTTCGGGTTCAGGAAAGTCAGTCCTGGCTTTCTTCTTCTTAGAAGCGTCCGGTGTTTGTAATACATCAGAAGTGCTACTTGACGGTGTACTAGGTTTGGTTTTAATACTTTTCCTCTCGCTTTGGGTGTCCAATACTGGAGTACTTGCCCTTGAATCCAGGCTGGAGCTTTTCGAAGTGTTTAAATCCGTTTTTGATTTCGCCTTTGTTTTCTTGCCTTTCACAGGGGCCGAGTGGTTTTTCTGGACTTCTTTCTGTTTGGCTACGTTCACATCGTTGTATTTGAGTACTCGTGATTCAGGTACCCATTCATCCCAACTAAAATATTTACATATTGATTAGCTTTCAGAAAAACAGCTTTTCAAAAACTAAAATCTTTAAGCACAAACATTTAAAGGTTACCTTTTACTCCAACCAGCATAATGCACAAAGTATTTAACCTGTTTGTCTTTGGTTACAGTAGACTTGAGACATTTAGCTTCGTAGATCAATGGTCCGTGAAAACACAACACTTTTTCACCTGGCAAATAACGAAACTCTTTAGTCATGTTGTAAAATTTGCGAATTTTCGAGACTATTGTGATGAAAAATTTTGAGGTTATCAACACAATTGCATTGCTTTAAATGGCATTTAAAACATACCTTCGGCGAATTTCAATTTCGGAGGCATTTCGTTGGTTTCAATGTTAATTAATAAGTTATTGTCTGAAATAATTTAAGGTTAATGGCATGGTTTGCTAATAATAATAAATAGTTCGTTTAAAATTGATTGTTTTTTGGGTTTGTTTGGTTGCCTTGGAATAGGCGTGGGTTGTTATATTGATAGAAAGGGATTTTTAGTGTCGCTAGCGCCATCTATTGTTTCGTAGCTGTACTAATTCAAAATTTTGTTTGATTTTTTGTAAATTTACTGTTTTACGTTGAAATTATTAAGTAAAACTATGAAATAGTAGAATTGTATGTTGTAAATTGTAATTACATGATTTAATTGAAGAATTGAATATTATTATTCAAGATATGTTAGTAGTATTTGAACGTTTAGTTAGTGAAGTTGATACTAGATGGCGCTGCCATGCATTTTCAAAATTAATAATGTGAGGAACTAATATGAGAAATTCCAAGTTTATTATAAAATATCCTCTAATCTGTAAATTGTAGAATGGCTAGTCTTAGACGAATCGATTCTATATTTAATGTAGATCGATCTAATATATAAGTTTATCCCTAAAGGTTGAGTAATTATTGAGAAATGTCTAGTGTAAAATACATCTTTTCCAACTTTTGATGTGTTTTCCGTTTTTATATATTTAATCACATTTTCTGTATATTTGGAACTATAAGTTATACACTTACCAGTTCAGTTTGCAATTTGCAATTTATCACAGGAGCAGTCTTTTGATTACATGTTTAGATATCATGTTATAAAAGGATGAAATTGAGTCTAAAAACGTCAACATTGCCGATCTCAAAAAATGACTTTCCGTAAACATTCCATTTTTATTCACATTTCTCTTATTTCTAGCAATACAAATCATATACCAACCGATTCAGCGTGAAAATTACATTTACCTCCTGTTACAGTTCTTTATTTAATTACTTAAAACCGATGTTGGAACTCATAAAAGTTTAGTCTAATAACGGCGACGTTTTCACAGTCAGAAAAATCACTTGAAATTACTTCTTCTAAATATTTCACTTTTACTTCTATTTACCTTAGTACTATGTACAAAAATCATATACCATTCGATTCAGAATTAAATTTTCTATAATTTCCTTTAATAGCTTTTTGTTTACTTATTTAGAAATTATGTTATATATCGTTGAAGTTGAAACTACAAACTTCAAATGACTTGAAATTACTTCTTCTAAATATTTCAGTTTTATTTATATTTACCTTCTACCAAGATACACAAATCATGTACCATTCGATTCAGAATGAAGTTTTCTATAATCTCATGCAATAGATCTTTGGTTTACACGTTTAGAAATCATGTTACATATCGTTGAAGTTGAAACTGCAAACGTCAACATTGCTGATCTCAAAAAATGACTTTTCCTACAAATTCCAATATAATTTACATTTCTATTTTTACTAGAAGTAAAAATTACACACTAATCGATTCAGCGTGAAAATTGCTTTAAACTACTGGTACAGTTTTTAATTTCACTACTTACAACCGATTTTATAACTCTTGAAAGTTGAGCCTAATAACGGCGACGATTTCATTGACAGAAAAATGACTTGAAATGACTTCTTCTAAATATTTCAATTTTATTTATATTTACCTTATTTTTATGTGCAAGAATCATATACCGTTCGATTCATAATTCAATTTTCTACTACCTTCTGCAATAGCTTTTTGTTTACTTATTTAGAAATCATGTTATATATCATTGAAGTTGACTCTAATAATGTCAACATTGCCGAACTCAAAAAATGACTTATCGTAAACATTTCAATTTTATTCACTTTTCCCTTATCTCTAGAGATATCAATCATACACCAATGGATTCAGCGTAAAAATTGCTTTAAAGATCTGGAACAGTTTTTCAGTTGAGTATTTCAAACCAATATTATAACTCATAAAAGTTGAGTCTAATAACGGCGTTACAGTTTCGCAGTCAGACGATTTGACATGACTTTTCCTAAGGATCGTCAATTTATTTACATTAGCCCCATTTCTATGTATGCAAATCATTTACTGGTTGATACAGAATTAAATTTGCTACCAACTGCTAAAAGAGTTTTTACGATTAATTGTCTAGATGAAAAGTTATGGACTGTTGAAATTGTGTCAGCATATGAAAACCAGGAGTATATTTAGAGGCATATGAAAGACGGATTTTTCATATGTAGCAATAAAAATAAAACAGATACAACTCATCACACTCCCTTCGCAGAAGTACAATTAAAAGCAAGCAATTCCTTATTCGTTTAAATCTTTATTACATGAAAAATTAGTGTATAATAAATAATCTGATTGTGAATCAATTCCAAAGTAGGAAATAATGTTCTTTTGGCCTCAAGTCAAGACATACATTCATACGAACATCGCAGTACATAGAAGATTAAGCAGGCCGCAACTGTGTGATCATATGCAGAGGATCCTTCTTGTAGCGTGCAAAGACTTCACGTTTGAACGTCTCGAAAAGCTTGCGATTCTGATTGTTTTGATGCTCTCGCCATGGTGGTCGACTGCGTTTCACTTGCAGTCCCCAATGGACCGTAAAAATCGGAGAGAGCACCAGAAATTCATATTCGGCGACAAACATTTCATAAACCTACAAGAAAACAAAATGTTTAAACACGTCAATAAAGATTTAAAGCGGTGAAAAATAAAATGTTTTAAAATGTCAAATATTTGACGCTTGAAACGGTTACGTGCCACGTTGTCCCGTTGGACAACTACTGTTGAACCACGCACGCTCATAACTTATTCATGTTTCAGTACTTTAACTGTTGGTGTTTTAACATTCAATCACATGTAGAGTTACAGTTCTTCTACGATCTTGCGAGACAGTCACAGTGTCTTACGGGACAACAGGAGATGTAGCCATGGAAGCAGGCAGCAAGAAGAATCATGGACTTACTTGGGTGTTTCTCGTGTAACCATATCCAATGAACCTTTCATCATGTGGCGGCACTGTATCCACGGCGACATAGAAAGGTTCATAGAGGAACTCAAAGTTTGTTACTTTATGACTGATATGAACGGTTGTATCAGATTGGGTGTTATTCTGCCATCTAAAACAATTTCAAGGAACAAATTAGTCTATTATTCTGTCGGCCATTAAATATCACATCACAAAGCTCATTATTGCTATTATTTTAAAGTCAAGTATTATTTTCGGCAAAACGTGTGACACTCTGTGACACTGCGTCCTTTCAGATATAACTTTATGACCTTCATAAATCCTCAATAAAACGTTACGAGTTGAAAATGTTGTGTTTTTTTTTGATTGTTGGGCCATTTAAAATCACAAAAGTCTATTGCTATCATTATAAAGTCAAGTGCTATTTTCGGCAAAACGTATGACACCTCTCGAGGCTTCACAATCTTTTCTTTCTTTAACTTCGACGACTTTTTAGCTTTCACACTTTCGAACATTGTAAATTATTTTCGCTGGTTATATGCCTAACCTAACCATACTTTTACTTTCATTCCTACCCTCTCTTCTGTGGTTCGTTACAGGTAGGTTTCAGGTTCGCGTAGTAATAAGCTTCATACAGCCTCAATAAAACATGTCCACATGGAAATTTTGTGTTTTTATGATTGTTGGTCCATTGAATATCACGAAATTCTATTGCTATTATTATAAAGTCAAGTACTGCTTTCGGCAAAACGTATGACACTCCTCGATGCTTGACAAGATGCTCTTTCTTTAGATTCGACGACTTTTAAGCTTTCAAACTTTCGAACGTTGCATATTTTCTTATTACACTGTTTATACCTATCCTAACCATACTTACATTCCTACCCTCTCTTCTCTGGTTCGTTTCAGATTTAACATGATGACCCTCATAAATCCTCAATAAAACGTTTCGAGTTGAAAATGTTGTTTTTTTGATTATTGATCCTTTAAATATCACATAATTCTATTGCAATTATTTTTAAGGCAACTGCTATTTTCGGCAAAACGTATGACACTCCTTAAGACTTCACAACCTTTCCTTTGTTTAGTTTCGACGACATTTTAGCTTTCGCACTTTCGAACATTGTAATTATTTTTTCGTTGTTTATACCTAACCTAACCATACTTTTACTTTCATTCCTACCCTCTCTTCTCTGGTTCGTTTCTGGTATAACATGATGACCTTCATAAATCCTCAATAAAACATGCCCAGACCGAAATTTTCTGTTTTTATGATTGTTGATCCATTAAATATCACGAAATTTTATTGCTATTATTATAAAGTCAAGTGCTATTTTCGGCAAAACGTATGATACCCCTCGAGGCTTGATAACATTTTCTTTCTTTAGCTTTTACGACTTTTTAGCTTTCAAACTTTCGAACGTTGCATATTCTTATTTCGCTGTTTATACCTAATCTAACCATACTTATACCTACATTTCTACCCTCTCTTTATTGGTTCGTTTCCGGTATAACATGATGACCTTCATAAATTCCCAATAAATCATGTCCAGACGGAAATTTTGTGTTTTTATCATTGTTGATCCATTAAATTTCACAAAACTCTATTGCTATTATGATTATTATTAAGTCAAGTGCTATTTTCGGAAAAACGTATGACACCTCTTGAGACTTCACACCCTTTTCTTTGTTTAACTTCAACGACATTTTAGCTTTCGCACTTTCGAACATTGTAATTATTTTTTCGTTGTTTATACCTAACCTAACCATACTTATACCTACATTCCTACCCTCTTTTCTCTGGTTCGTTTCAGGTATAATGACTGATGACTCTCACAAATCCCTAATAAAACATCTCCAGATGGAAATTTTGTCTTTTTATGATTGTTGAGCCATTAAATATCACAAAACTCTATTGATATTATTATAAAGTCAAGTGCTATTTTCGGCAAAACGTATGACACTCCTCGATGCTTGACAAGATGTTCTTTCTTTAGCTTCGACGACTTTTTAGCTTTCAAACTTTTGAACGCTGCATATTCTTATTTCGTTTTTTATATCTAACCTAACCATACTACATTCCTACCCTCTCTTCTTTGGTTCGTTTCAGGTTTAACCTGATGACCCTCATAAATCCTCAATAAAACGTTTTGAGTTGAAAATGTTGTGTTTTTTTTTTGATTGTTGATCCATTAAACATCACAAAACTCTATTGCTTTTATTATACAGTCAAGTGCTATTTTCGGCAAAACGTATGACACCCTTTGAGGCCACGCAACCTTTTCATTACTTTGCTTCGACGACTTAGTCTTTAATTTTCGCATTGTTAATACCCATTCTGTCTGTTGTAATCTTAATAATAGTACTTGTACAAACTTACTTGGTAAAGTTAGTAGCATATTGATTATAGATAAAAACTCTATGATGGAAAGGCCTTGCCAAACCTTTATTGGCAAGCCTCACGAGCTCTGTCTTATTCGCCGGGAACTTCACCCTGCTATCCAACTCATACGTAGGTACAACATACGCACAGTTTTTCCGACAAGTATAGCTATTCAGGAAAGCATCCAATTTCTCAGCGAATTCATGACTCGGAATGATATCAACATCGGTGAGGAAAACATGCTTGCTATTGCAGTTCTTCCGCGCCAAATTGCGCAAATGATTCTGCGGATACGGATGTTTAATCCTCCACTTTGTGGTCATACTGCTCATACGATTAACGAGTAACTTCAGAGTCACTTCCGGAGCGTTGCAGTCCATATTATTTAGGTCTTCGTAGTCGACGTGAATACGCTCCGGAATCTTCTCCTTAGGCAGAGCAAGGTGGAACGTAACGCGTTGCTTTATATGCTCGAAACACTGGCGCAAATAGATGATGTAGAGGAGGAGAAGGTTGAGTTCCTCTTCGCTGGAGGCGAAAATAGCAGCTGAAATAGCAGCGTGCCACATCTGGCTGGCTTCCACCAGCGAGCTGAGTTTATCCAGGGAGCTCTGCGTCGCCAGACACACGCTGAATTTGCCTGAGAGAGCGCCGAATTCCTCGCCGGGCAAAAAGTGGTCGTAGAATTTGTACAAAAGCCGACTGTCCCATCGGCCCAGCTTGAGATTGAGGCCAGCGTACGGATCCTCGTCGTTGTGGCGTCGTTCCGGCGGTGTTTCGATACAGGGCTGCGCGTGGGGCTGCAGAAGAGGCCGTTGTTCCTGCTGGACGTTGGGTTGCAGCACGTCCTGCGGCATCGCTGGCAGAGCATCGCAGTCATGCTCCTGCTTCGAGAGCAATTTCACCGTTAGCAGAATGTTGTAGATTGATAAGCCGATGACTAAAGCCACTGTTAGATTTAATATCCGACATTGCTGCAAAGGAATAACGCAACACAGAAATCAATACCATCAATTATTCAACATAATTCGGAGAGAAATTGTAGATTACAGAGAAATTACAGAGAAACAGAGACAGAGAAACAGAGACACAGAGAAAAAGAGAGATGTTCTACATACCTGAACCATTTGATAAAACCAGTTTTTTTTTGTTGGGATTACAAACAATAGAAAACTAGAATTAGTAAAAATTTAGTGGCACTCTATCATTTTTTTTTTGTTAGCGTTTTGTTTGGTTCTTCATTTGCGAAATTTAGACCGGCGTCGACATTATTTTGGCGTGCAAACCTCACTGCGAATGTTTCAGATCTGTCGTTCTGTGTACAAATACAAGTTAGGGTTCTTTTGCGTTTGCGCATGAGGGAGAACAAGGGTGATGTTGGGAGTAATTCTTACTAGGGCACTGTTGATGTTGAGATATCGATTTTCTACGCGGTTAAACCATTGACAAAGCTGTAGGAATCTACAAAAAGCGGATATGAAAAGCTTCATAACGAAAGTAGGTTTTCCTTCTGATGAGAATTGAGAGGGAAATGAATAATTGGGAAATTCAACGAGATGGCGTAGTCTATTTGAGTTCAATTCCTTGTTCAGGAATAAAACAAATTCTTCTAAGTCTCAAGCTCTTCCTTAGATGATGTCTTAGAACTTATATGCTCGCTTTACCAACCGCTTTTCTGTTTGCTTCATCAACGGTTTTTTTGGAATCTCGCCAAAAGAAGGCCAAGGTCTGTAGTAACCTTGCAATCGCATATTATATAGCTATTATATTAAACGGAAAATTTTCGAGGAAAGATTCTAAAACCTTGAATGATGTCAAAAAGAATATGTCAACCTTCCCTAATAGAAAATACAAAAAAAAACATAGAACGGTGAAATAATCTTCAATTATTTATAAATTTGGAAACTTCTGAGAAAGAAGAGAAGAAGAAGAAATCTTTTGAGACAGTTAGAATGTTTTTTAGAGCCTCTAGAAGCTTTTTTTTTAAATTATAGATTAAATTATAGATGAATTTTTAGGTTTAAAAGATATTCTGATGTTTTTAAAAAGTTTTGTAATATTTTAGGGTTTTTTGAAATTTTTAGATGGTTTTCTGGAAATTTTGGTAGTTTTTCTGAAAGTTTTTTTTTGCGGATTTTAGAAGGTTTTCTAAAGATTTCTGAGAGTTTTAGGTGTTTTGATAATTTAAAAGATTTTTTGAGGTTTTCATGAGACTTTATATGATGTTTTATTAGAATTTAGAAGGTTTTCCGAAGTTTTCTACATGCACCTCTTAAACTTTTAAATTTGTAGCGCCAGCTATTAATGAATCATAGCACTAAAAAGCTCTGTTTTAATTCTTATGAAAATATCTACATTACCGACGAGACGTAGTTTGAACTTTCACTAGAAGATGGCGCATCAAAAAGAATTGAATTAGCCTATCGTAGAATGACCATACCATCTTAGCAATATTCAGATTGAAGATGAAGAGTTTCTGTATGGATCCTCGCATTTGCGCGAGCTCTACTTCTTACGATTAAAGCACAATAGTCCATAAAAGTAGTTGAAGATGTGCTAAATCGTCTTATTTTCGTGAAAAATACGCGTTTAAGCTCGTCACGAGATCTATAGCTTCCATGGTTCAGGAATTAACATGCGTTTTCTGAAATGTTTATATTAATATAATATTCATTAAAATATATGAGAAAAATGTGTTTAGATTTGCTAAATCGTCTTATTTTCGTGAAAAAAATACGGTCAAGCACATCCAGAAATCGATAGCTGCAACGGTTCAGAAATTAGCATGTGATTTCTGAATTTTTGGTAACTATTCGCTAAAATACAAGAGAAAAACGTATTTAGGTGAGCTAAATCGACTTAAATTCATGAAAAATATGCGTTTAAACACATCGAGAGATCGATTGCTGCAACAGTTCAGGAATTAATATACGTTTTCTGAAATTTTGGCAAATATTCAATAAAATATATGAGAAAAACGTGTTTAGATTTGCTAAATCGTCTTCTTTTCGTGAAAAAATGCGATTAAGCACATCCA
>JAODAC010032657.1:1584-14234 GCA_027575185.1 Mimaenictus wilsoni
CTAGTAATCGTTATATCCATTGTTATGGGCTATAGTTTTTATTAAGTTACTTTGAAATTTTCCTCGGAAAGCTGCAGCTGTTAGTTATTATTTTAAGTTTTATTATTTTTTTCTTTAGAATACCATATACCTAGTAATCGTTATATCCATTGTTATGGGCTATAGTTTTTATTAAGTTACTTTGAAATTTTCCTCGGAAAGCTGCAGATGTTAACCGATGAATTGGCGATTAATTGAAGCGAGTTTAGTGGAAATAGGATGGAAAGAATCAAATGGTATAATCATGCATTGCTTTTTTTCTAAAATGTTAATGGGGTTATTAACTTCTTTTGCGGTTGTGAATTTTAAATTGTCAACGCGTGGATTTCGGGAAGTTGGTGAATTGATCCAATTGCCTGTTAGCACCAGACCATATGAAAAATACGTCACCTACGTATGTATACCATTTGGTAATGTTTTTCATGAGTGGATCACCAGATGAAAACAATTCTTGTTCAAAAGTATTCATGTAAATCTCGGGGCGAAAAGTGGTGAAAGAGGTGAGCCCATGGGTAATCCTGAATGTTGAATATATATAGTGCTATTAAATTTAAAGTAATTGAATTCTGAACAAGTATCTATAATCTCCTTAAATTCGTGGGCGTTGTTGATATTACTGACATCGATTTAATTGGCAATGATATCAATGACTTTATATACTGGGAATAAGATTATTGGGGGAATAAGATTTTTAACGTCGAACAAAACCAGTCTTAATGAGGGTGGAAGATTGATATTTCGGATATTTTCGTTTAATTGCATCGAAAATATCCGAAATTTCGATTAATTTTTATTAAATTATCCGATTAATTGCATCGAGTCCAGCCAAGTGGCGCAGTAGTCTGGTCTATGGCTACTGACCACGAGAGCCAGGGTTCGATTCTCGGTGGGGATGCATACTAAAGTGAATTCTTCTTCATATCAATAGTATTAGCCTCTAATATGATGACTAAGCGTAAGAAGACATTGAGTAAGAATTGAATAAAGCTAATGACCATAGTAGTCGATGCTCGGTAAACTCAAACAAAAAAAAATTGCAACGAGTTTTTTTATACTCTATTTGGGTGTAAGTTCAAAAATTTAATTTTAACATGTTTTACGAAAACCCGACAATAGACTCAATTAATATTTTTTAGGCCTTACATTAATCCTTTTCAAATTTGGTATATTTTCTCACCAAACTTATGGTTGCTGATTGTTTCCTCGAACATCCTCGCAATGATATATTTTAAACTTGAGGGCACACTTAACGATGCACGTTGTCCAAAACTATTAAGTCTCTATGGTTCGGTATTACTGCAAGGTATTGTAAAACATGAAATACCAACAATTTACCGTCTTCGATTGGCTCTTACTTTAATTTTGGTTTTGACATTAATGTATTCTTCTTTATTCTCTTCGGGAATTATCGAAAAAATGATTACAACGAGGTAACCGGTTTATAACCAGCATGAACCTCTGTTAATAAGACGAATATTTTTAAGCTATCAAAATAACATTAAAACAATGAATGATCTTGCTGATTCCGGTTTACCCCTTTATGGATCTTTTAATCCAACATGGATTTGGGAAATGGATACTCTGACGAAGTCCGAACGTACAATTTTCGCCAGATATATAGGGCATACTGATAAAGCAGTTTCACAGGACATGTCACAATTGGCTTGTATGGTTAGCCTAAGCAAAAGTCATTGTAAGTCTTAATTATCATAATTTGATACAATCTAAAGAAGCTTCCTCTTGTCTTCTTCTTCCTCTTCCTAATTAGAGATTATGCATGTTCCAACTTCAGTTCGCCTCGTTGAAGTGGTCCTTATGAATATGAACTAGTTTCGACATCAAAAATATGGGAAAGCCAGTTACAGCTATTGCCACCGCTACACGTTCACTATATTGCAACATTTTGTTACTATTTGCTATATTTGGCGTGATTTTTAAGTGTTACACCCTTCCAGTTTCCCAGATTCTCTGGGATCATATGACCAGTTGAGTAGATAATTATTGTGGTCATTTTTTGTTAAAAAAATTAAATTTTTTGTTTAAAATTTTAAAGTTTCATTCAATTTGGTGTTGGACAATTGGTACACTCTCCTTGTAAGGAACATATATAAATCACAGATGCTACACTCAAAAACTCACCTTCCAAAAGAAACGCTAATAAACCTTGCTAGCTTGGCTTTGTAGTTAACTTCAGAACGGTTTATCTCTGGCGTTTATAAGAATCCTTGTGGCGTTTATAAGAATCCTTGTGGTACCCATTCTCTAAATATGAGTGTTCGCGCCAAGCACGCTGCTAGGGACATTTTGCCCCTTGATACGTAGGGTTGGCAGCGCTTATTGCCAAGCTGCGCATGCGTCCGGCCGACTAACCGCTGCCCCCTTAAGTTAGCACCTTTGGCGCTTCTTGCGCTTTGAAATGTGTGAAATAAATGTGTTCTTGTCCAGCATTACCAAGAGTAAGTTCTTTTACACCATTATTCCTACGCGTCTGTGCCGTATTCTTCGTGTGTATTTCTTATTTGTCTTGCTTACTCTGCTGGGCATATCAAACCTGCTTAAATGAAGCTCCGCGAACTTACAACTCGCGGGGACATAATTTTCATAAAGTCGCGCTCGCGTCCTAACAATGAGCGTTCCATTCGTGTCTTCTGTTCTTACATCATTCTGCAGTTTGGCAATTCTTTCTTATTTCTGCATTCGGAATCCTAACTCTGAAATGAAACTTTAATGCATAATTAATTTTAGTGCCATCGACTTTAGCTTATATTTACGTTCCAAATAAGGAAAAAATCAAATGCTTGAGACATTCTTATCAAGTGACACCGATTTTCTTGGGCATTAACAACTTGGAATATGCTTATTTAATTCCAAAGATTAACTATATTGCACTAAGAGTACAAGCGAGTGGGTTAGATATCAAATGGGAGCGGGAAGCGTATATGGTAACAAATAAAATTTTCGATGTGCTATGGTTTTTTGATACTTCTATTCCTAAGACGAATGTTGAAACGCTCAGCGTTGAGCACTTTTCGTTTGTGTTGTCTTTTTGGGGTGCACTTCTTTTCGTTTCGGTGGTTGTTTATTTGTTTGAGGTTTTCAAATACAATATGTATATTAACTTGGGGCATTGTTAGATATGTGTGATAATTGAAATGGGTAACAATGTGTTCATAGTATAACATGAGTAGAAAAGAGAAATATACCAATATCAATGTAATACATCCCGATCGGTGACCAGCACTCCAAACGTGCATTAGTGGTCGCCCACTTCAACAGAAGATCAAAATTACAAATCTGGACAGTATGAACGCTCGTCGGATCGTGGAAAAATACACACCACTCGACAACACTTTGACTACGTGCTGATAAAATATATCGTGTATACATTTACTTATAATAAAATATGTTTGCCCTGAAAAATAATTTTAATACCTTGAAAATATTTCTAATGAATTTGCATTAGCTCTCATGAATCTCATGATACAAAATTCTATAATGAAATAAGTTTGCAATCGTCGGTAAAATGTTTTTCGCACCGATCGATTTAAGATGTCAACATCCAAATGGGCAATAACACGCCATAAGAATGGATATGATGAAACATAATGGCATTTGCTCTCAGAGGATAATGCTGCGTACACACTGAGCCCATTCTTCTTCTTTTACTATGGATGAAAACACCCAGACTTTTAGCCATCTCTTCGGTGGGATTGTCGCAAACCAACGTCGGCGGCCCTGGCTAATGGCGCGGTGAGCGCACCGGGTTCCGATCAGAGGTGTATTTGCGACGGAAGAGAAAGGGGACGTGTACTGAGTGGCGACCCTTGGTGATAGCGCGGTGTACGCACTGGGCCCACATACAGTCCTTAAACGTCCAGAAAATGAAGAAATCAGGCCGACAGCTACCAGCTGCCTGTGTTGCGCGTTTGGGAAGGTAAAGATGAGAAGAGGCTCATTCGGCGTTCGGATAGCAACTGATTTTATTTTGTAAAAATCTAAACCTAGAAGCTGGTGCGTAATGCCCACACGCAACCCTCCTTGCGGGACCACCACTTCCTTTACAATACTCTTGTATCTAGGTGGTGAGGCTGATCCCGCCCTCACCAGTGCATTGCTTTGCATGCAGACACACCCTGTTTTACGGTGACTCCCTCTCTCTCTCTCACTCTGCGAGTGTGTCCGATCTCTGGATGTATCTAGGCGAGCCGATATATTCGCCAAGCATATGGTACACTCGCACATGGACCACCCGGAAAGGGTGATAAAAACCAAACGTATACAAGGCGCCAGCCCGTCGCGTCAACCACTTCAATCTCAGAGCATCATGGGTTTATCGTATTCGTATATTTAATTCTTAATGGCCCAGAGATTAGAAATGTTAGGCGAGGTGTATACTTTACAAAAATATATGAAAGAACTTAAGTCTAGACATACATAAAAAAAGGCTCAAAACTGCCACGCCGTTCGCAACAACTGGGGAATGTACTGACTCGATGTCGCATGCAATGTAATGTAATTAGTCATATTAGAGGCTAATACTATTGATAAGAAGAAGAATTCACTTTATTATGCATCCCCTCCGAGAATCGCACCCGGGACCTCGTAGGCAGTAGTCATCAACCATGGAAGGCGCAGCATTCAGGAGCGCCCTGAGAATGGGACTATCAAGTTCCAGTAAAGAGTGCTCAGAGATGCTGAGCTTCCCGTACATCGGTTGCCCGATGGACAGTATAACACCGGTATACGACTTCAACTGTGGCTTTACAGTGGTGATTAAACCGCGTCCGGATGTCATCACCGAAGTCGAAAGTTTAACCGAGGACAGCAATAATGTGATCTGGTACTCGGACGCATCAGTAAAAGGGGAAAACCATGGCATTGGAATTCACGGGCCAAATTGGAACGAATCCATTGCTGTCGGTAAAGCCCCCTCCATAACTCAAGCAGAGATCATGGCTATAGAGGCATGTGCCCAGCAGTGCCTTGATAAGCGCTATAAGGGCAAACGCATCATGACTGACTGTGAAGTGGCACTAACGGCCCTTCGTGATGAGCATTGCAAGTCGAGGGTAACTTTGAACTGCAAAAATGCTCTCAAGAAATTGGGTCGAGGCAATAAACTCACAATACGGTGGGTGCCTGCGCACCAAGGTATTGAAGGCATGGCCCTGAACCAACCTGTGGATTATCAAGGTCCACTGTGAAGAAATGGACCAAGAATTGGCCAGTCACGAGACCGCCTGGAGGGACAAAGAAGGTCCTAGGCAAGCGAAAAGGCTGCTAGATGTATCACACAATAGATCCCAAGAAATTATAAAGCTGAGAAAAAGCGATATTAAGCTACTTGTTAGCCTACTGACAGGTCATGCCGAGGTCTTGTACCATCTAGCCAATATTGGCAAAGGCGACCTCACAAGCTGCAGACTATGTAAGTCGGAGGTGGAAACAACCGAACACTTACTCTACACTTGCGCATCCCTAGCACCGGAAAGACTTTCTTTGCTAGGCAGCGAGCAGCTAAGTCTTGCTGAATTTGAAGGGAAGTCGGTCAAGGGGATTCTAGCCTTTGCTAAGGTTATCTCCGTTATTGACCCAGAGTATTGATCCATGCACAATAGATCAAAGCTGGTCGCAGTGCTAGTGGCGTCTAACCGCCCAGGATTAATTGAAAAAAAAAAGTCAGATAATCGCGAGGTCCACGAAGACCTGTCTGCAAAGATGAAAAACAGTCATATTTATTTCCTTGCAATAATTATCTCTACTTAGAAATTACTACAATTGATTATACGACCTTACTAAATGTATTTATCTTCTCATGGCAAATGTGTTATATTATACATGTTTTGGAGATAACACGAACAACTTATGATAACGCTGCAAGCACTTATTAGTTTAATACCAGAGATGTATATTATGGTTACTACTTACCTCCCCAACGTAGTTTCCGTTTTCACATTTCGTACTTTTACCGACCATCAAATAGTAACATAACCTTAAACTAAATCCTAGAATACTTGTTGCAAACGTATAATTATTACAAACTGAAATAAAGTATTTGAATAGAATCTAATAATATAAAAATGAGTGTTAAATTAAATTTGATAGCTGCTGCATGTGAGAATATGGGAATTGGCAAAAATAACGATTTACCATGGCGATTAAAGTAAGTATAACAAAGTAACCTTAAATTAAGTATCAAGGAAAACTTGATGATTGGAACCATAAGACGAACTTATTCTATAAACGTTTTCCAATTATTAAATACGAGGAAATAGATCTGAGCCAACAGGAAATTAATATTTCAGAAATGAAATGGGATATTTCACACGTATGACAACACATACAACATTTAATAACAAAAAGAACGTCATAATTATGGGAAGGAAGACGTGGGATTCAGTTCCAAAAAAATTTAAACCATTTAAAGATCGCATCAATATTGTCCTTAGTCGACAAGATTTAAACACCGGATATGATAACGTTCACCATTTTAAAAGTTTGGAGGATGCTATTGGTTACTTGGAGAAAGACAGCACAAAACAGGACTATGATAAAATTTGGGTGATTGGTGGTAGTCAAATTTACAAAGTAAGTTCATTTTATGACCACCGTTATTTGAGAAGGTTGATTCTTGACTTTGTTTTCATTGCTTTTAGCATTCCTTTGGCAGCAAAAACTTTTATCGGTTATACTTAACCGAAATTAAGAAGGATTTTGATTGTGATACATTTATGCCCAAATTTGCAGGGAACTTAAAGGAAGTTGTGTAAGTTTTATAACAATAATTTTTAATATTCGTATAAACCCACCTTTTCACATAATTTGCTAAAATTAAAGTCTACGTTTTATTTGCTCACTTAAATATGATTCAAAATAATGTAATAACTTTCATATATGGTAATCAATTGATAACATTTTATATTTAGTAATGTCTAAAAGAATTTCGTTAACAGTTATATCTACTCTCAGAAAATTGCCTGGTTTTCCCATATTTGAAAGCTATAATACGCTGATTCTCAAAAACAATAACTACAGTAATGTTTGTAGTTTTATTGTGATACATCCAGTTAGTTGGTCATCATTATCACTGTCATGCGCGTCATTTTCCTCCCGTTCTTCAAAAAAGCTGAAAGCAGATGTTTCGTTGGCATCTATAATCCATTGTATTTATCCTGGGGGTGTCAAAAAGAATCGATATAGACACCTCAATTCTATACTTATCGACAATTCTGATATCGTTACCCTCCGGACGGGGAGGTATCGGTGAATACAAAACACTAGGCATATACCTTGTATTGCATAGTGCATAAGAAACCTCTATGGTATAGACTAGAGATGTAATAAAATATCGATTCCAAATATTACAAGTATAAATGCATTCTTCGATATGTTTGATTCGAATAATTAATCATACTTTCTAGTTAATTTATTAAAAATGTACAGTGTTCAAGTCGCATGCAATGCACATGGTTTACTCGTATCATACTCGTAAACAATGTATATCATTACATGCTCGTTGTACTATATACTCCTACATAATATCCATTCAGCAAACTGTCCCCTTTTAATATACTGTCAGGACAAATATACGCGACATGTAGAACTGTATGATGTGCACGGTATGATGGTCGATGTCATGGGATTCCTTGAGCTCCAGGGTGTTCTGGGTGTGCCATTGTTTCCACGAGGAGTAGTTTTATCGTGTTGTAAACACTTAGTTGGTCATCATTATCACTAGCATACGCATTAGTTCCATCCCATTCTTCAGCAAAGCAAATGATTCGTTGCTATCTGTATTTGATTGTATTGATACCTGGGGTATCAAAAAGTATCGATATCAATTATTTACTTATCGGTACACTCCGTACGGGGAGGTTCCCCTTGACTTTGAATTTTTTTTTGAGAAACGACTCAAAACAGCATAAAATCCCATGAACACAAATTATTTCTATGTATGTACTACACGCACAAAAAATTTCATTCAATTTGATGTTGGACAATGGGAACACTCTCCTTGTCGGTTCAAAAGTAGTCCTTACTTGAAAATATGCAATAGAAATATTTTTTCGTCGATATGAATACTTTTTGATATCAGTACTTGCTATCATAATCATATCTGGAACCGTCCCAGAACTATTCCGAAATGTTTTCCATGTTTTTTATCTTCATTCTTTCATGAATTAATTTTCGAAAAAACTGAATAGTTTTATTTGAAGTTTCCTTATATATTGTCTTATCCTTTGAACGACTTTCTAATAATCGTGTGTATGTTAGGCAAATAAAACATCGCTGTAAAGGAGTTTCACTGAAAATATTCAAATTTTAGTGATCCAGATGTACCTTCCGAAGTCCAAGTAGAAGATGGAATCGAATACGTCTTCAAAGTGTACGAAAACACCAACTTCATCGAATAATGTAAAAATGAAAGGAATTAATGATAAAAAATAAACATAAATATTCTTTTACTCATAGTATCCTCTTATAAACAACAATCGGTGCGCCGATTTGCAAATATTGTATACATATTATAATATAACGCACATCTTCAACGAATAACCTGGATAAAATCTTCACAGTCGAATTCAATATTAAATTTACATCATAGTTTCATCACATACGCGACACACCGACTAGTCTGCGTCAATCAGCGTCTACGTTCGTATGCAAAGTCATCCTGCCCGCCTGTGGCGGTGGCGTGCGCTAACTGACGCCTGTACCCGTCATCGTCTCCTGCGCGGTTCGCGGCATCTGCGGATGCTGCTCACCGGTGGGCAGTTGGTGGCGGCGCACGTTCGTCGCAATCTGTCTGCTGGTGAGGTTGCTCGCCTGATTACTCCAATCGCCCGTCTGCACTTGCGTGCGATAGAACTTCGACGTCGTCTTATTAAATATCGGCAGCAGTTCATTGGCCTCGTTTGAGAGTGCTTTCATGTAGACGACCGCATCGGTCCCGTCGCCCTCGCACGACAGCAGCACCAGGTCGCCGTGGAAGTAGCGTGCGTACAATCGGGAAATAGGTAGGCCATAACCGTAGCCAGCAAGTGGAACAGTATGCGAATCGGACTTGCTTGGTTGTGGTGCCGTTGAATACATGTACTTGAAGAGGTGCTCAGTGGTGCTTCTGGATATTCCACCACCTTTATCTGACATCTGTAGGAAATCAAAAGGAAAATAATTATAGTGGAGTTTATTTCTTTGGGGTTAGACCTAATATCAAAGGTTACGGTTATATATGGATGTAAGGTGATTTTATTATGAGTTTAACCTTCAAACAAATGTCTTCCTTTCCCTTCGCTAGGGTGACGGTAATGGGCGGGTAATGCTCCGCTGAACCATGGTATTCCATAACAGCACGCATGGAGTTCTTGAACAGCTCGAAGAGCATGTGGTAAAGATGCGAGGGGACGTAGACCATGCGTACGTCGACTTCTGGTTCTAGTTCGTTGTGTTGCGACTCCCGGATGATTAGTTCCGGTGACGCCAGATAGTAGCGATCGCAGAGGAAGCGCGCATTCTCGTAGGCGTCCTTGATCACGCTGACGATATCACAATTCGGATCGATGCAGCCGATGTATTTGCTGCGATTTGGTCCTGGCGCATTCTCTAGCTGTCCGCCAAACAGTAGTGCTGTAAAAATATACTTCAATAAATTTTGTACCAACTAAAGAAACGTGTATAGTAAAATGCGTATATCGATGAATATACATTCCGGGGCCCGTCCGGGTAGCTTAGTGGGTGGCACCTTGGCGTATCTCGCCAGCGGACGAGGTTCGAGTCCTCGGTGCGGGCATCTCATAGTGTGATTATTTTTCACACAACAACTTCACACACTTACCCACATACACACACATATGGAAACATGCACACTACTTCAAACTCTCTTAACGGAGTATTAATTTCGCTAAGACGCGTGAGCGCATCCATATTATTTAAACCAAACACAATTGTACCATTCCAGAACATTAGTTAGAATAAGAAACATGAATAAATATTACATACACCAGCGGATGAGGTTCGAGTCCTCGAGGCGGGCATCTCATAGTGTGATTATTTTTCACACAACAACTTCACACACTCACCCACATACACACACACACACACCTAGGCAGACTACTACACTACTTTAAACTCTCAACTTCAAACGCAACATCCAACTTCACACATCACTCTACTGACACCTGCAATTCACTGCGAGAACTACTCTCAACCACAACACATATACATCAACAACACACATCAAGCAACAAACTATTGTATAAACATAAAACATACTTGTAAATAACATACAAAATAAAACAAATACAAATAAAACATACAAACAAACAAATAAAAATAAAAAAAACATATCCATGTCAGAAAGACCCATAGAGGTCGAGACATTAAAATATGTAATATTATTATTATTACATTCTGGGACTCTACCTTACATACTATAAAAGTATAACTAGAAAAGTAACGATTCTTGTCATCACCAGCCTGATGACAAGAATCGATACTTTTCTAGTTATGTTCGATTCTAATAAATATTGATACTATCAAAGACATTTATTTTATGTAATTTAGATACCTCTAATCTATACCAAGCAGAAATTCACATAATATCCCTACAGCAGTCGTTCCCGTTTGACTATCCTGTCTAAATTTACGAATAAAGAGAATAGATATTGCTATGACTTACTGTGTTGATTAATTAGCATACGAATAGAAATACGCGACATGTAGAATCGGTCAAGGAAGTACTGTATGCTGTGCTCGGTGTGATGGTCGATGTCATGGGATTCCTTCAGCTCGAGAACACCCTGCGCCATTGTTTCCACGACGTCGGCGTGCCGATTACGGATCATCACCAAACTGTCGCAAAAGTACTCCAATGTCTTGCTGCTGATCTCTGCCTTCTCGAACTCGATAATCTCTTCGAAACTACGAATGTACCAGTCATTCACCGCCACCACCGAGGGCATGCGGAGCAAATGCTCGGGCAGCAGGGCGATTTCTTTCATTATATTTGCCAGTCGCACCGGCAATTCTTTGCGGAGAAATATGAAGGATTTCTGTTCCGATGCACTCAGTCCTGAAAAAATAAATACATTCAATATCACTTATTAATACAGCTCAATTAGAAGCATTCTTATCAATTCGCTCCTTCTAAATATTCATGCATTGCATGTCATAAACTTTATTTGTGCAAGATTCAATAAAAACCTGATGGCAATTTCATGGTATTATACATGCTACTAAAGACCAAACTACAGAGAAACCATTACGAGTACACTGACTAGGAGCAAATGCAAAGAGAAAAATGGAAATAGTAAACCCCAGATAGATTAATATATCCTGTAAAGTGTAGAGAAATCTCAGTTTGATAAGAACATTAATAGAAATAATTGTTTCGAGTTTAAGAAGCGGCCATGTTTAACAACTTGGGTATAAAATGTCCAGAACAGTTGCTATATCACAAACATATCTTCTATTTTTGGATTCTCATCAATGAAAGATATCTTTTCCTACGAATTCAATTATGCGCATAGTATTACCATTATAACCATGTCGTTTGAAGTTATTTTTATCTTCCTTACGGGTTAAACAAGAAGAAACACTTATCTTGACTTGAACATAAAAAAAGATACTATCTCTTTTTAAATCAGACAAGGACGGACCAAAGCTGCGCCACGCTCTTAGTGTGAACGTCGCATATTGATTCAATTTGCAAACGGGGATATAACCCTTTAATTTCGACCCAGAAGGTTCAAAATTTTTAGATTACACTCATTATTTTCTTGCATATGCATGTTAAACGCATTTTTCCCAGGTCCTTGGTCATGCCATCATGACCTTGGAAATGTATCTCTTTATGATTTATACCACACCATTTAATTATTAAAGTTATTAAAACATATATTAAATTATACTGTTAAAGTTAAATTCAGAACACCGTCAATTTAACGCTTTTCTTGATTTATTACTATTTTCACTTTGAATGAATGGGATATTGCAGGACGGGCGTAACTTTATTTTGTTCCCTTACTGCTCTTTGTGATTGGTACAATTTTATGACAGCTCCGGGAAATATTTAATTTAATTTTTATTCAATTTTGTCATTTTTTAGGAAACCAAGCAAGTCTTAATAGATTGCGAAATGAAGAACAGCAGGAAGGGTGATTGTAATAACTGAAAGAGAATATTGATTGCTTGTATCTGAAGATTATCTTAACGTGAGATTAGCTTATACTTTCGCACACACAACCCAAATTACAGTTACAAAACTTGCTTATCTCCCAACGCGTTAGGGCGATAGCCCTAACCATTTTTGGGTTTTGTTAGAATTCAGTTCAATACGTGAAAGTATTGGAATAAATGAATGAATATTAAACCAATTTAAATTAGAGTGTTTTCCGCCCAAATGAATAAATGAATGTGTGATGTGCATCACAGATATTCAATGTCCCGACGAACCGAAATGCTTCTTTATTATTAATTTTGTTTATTAATTAATTGGGATGTATGTGGGAAACCTATGATCGTATATGATGTGGTGGTATGGGGCATGTCTGAATGGAAAACGTTAGAAAGGGAACAAACCTGGTTCTTGAAGGACTTGATGCGCTTGGAAA